>PVKH010044869.1:0-10560 GCA_004027955.1 Chaetophractus vellerosus | reverse complement strand
TATGTTATTGTCTTTACTTAGAGACTAAATATGGTTTAGGGTAATGTGTATGGTTGCCGAGTTGACAAGGGGTGGACTGAGATGGCTAGGCTAATGTGTCAACTCGGCCAGGTAATTGTGCCCAGCTGTTGGGTCCAGCAAGCCTGGGGCTAATTGCATCTGCATCAATCAGCAAGATTGGATGAAGAATGGATGACGCTGTTTTCCATTCAGTTGACTGCTTATAAAAGGGAACTGATTTCAACATTCGGAGAGAATTTCCCAGCTCATCGTTTGACAGCGAACTTCTCCCAGGAACTCACCGAGGACCCTTCATCAGTCTTTCATCGGAGCCCCTGGCTTGCAGCCTGCCGGCGGAACCTGGACTTGTGTATCCCTACGGTCACGTGAGAGACTCTTATAAAATCTTATATTTTTAACAGAGATCTCGTGTTGATTCTGTTTCCCGAGAGAACCCTGTCTAGAACAGGAGGCAAATCTTAGGCACCCCACAACAGTAGGCAAAGTTTCAGTTTCAAAAGCAAAGTCTCACAAGCATAATAATCAATATATAGGGCCCATCAATGGACCATCCTCCTTTGCAAGTCATTGCCCCACACTTGGGCGACAGTTGCTGCTACATTAGAGAATATCACAGACCTCTCCGGAATGGGAATTCATATTTTCTTGGTTATTGTGTGAATCTCTACACACTGTGACAATGTCCCATGAACATTTGAATACATTTATATATGTTATATATATGTCCAAGTGAGCTTCCTCCCATATAACCCCATCACTGACACCCTACATCAATGATCCTCCACTGCTCCAGTTGTAAACTTTCTGTGATCTAAAGCTCCTTCAAAAATGAAGCCAATAAAATAGCCAGATTCAATGAATATGAAAATGATATAATAATGGTAGGTTTAATTATAAGAAAAATATATATAAATTAAAATAAAACTAAAAATAAAATAAAATTTAAAATTGGTATATTAATTAATAATGAAATATATGTTTAAAAAGAATTTTTTATATTTTGCCTTTCATCACTGTATATGTATTGTCATGTATGTACAGTGACATTTTCTTCCATTTATTCCCCAGCATCTTACTATTTTTCAATTTGTTTTCAAAGAAGCTTTAGGTCACAGGGGCTCCCATATACCCAAGATCCTTCCCCCTTTTCCCCTCCCCATATTAATACCTTTTTATATGTGGATGGTATGTTTGTTACAACTGATATGCAAATAGTGACACATAGCTACTAACCATGGTCAATGGTTTGCATTTTGACCATATTTTATAAATTTTGATGATATTTAATATGGCCTGTGTCCATCATTGCAAGATCATATAGAACATTTATATTGCCCACTAAATAATCCTGGTTCCATCTATGCTATTCTTCTCTCCTCCCCCCCCCCCCACGGCCCACAACAACCACCCGGCTTCACTCCTTGGATGACAAGATTCATAGTTACTTGCAGCAACACAGAGGTCTTGACACACTGGTTTGTCCTCCCCTGTTAGAAACCACCCATGCTTTCATGAGACTCCTGCCCATCTGTTTGAGAACATATTGGTCCTCCCCAGGATGGGAGTCCAGCTCTTTCCCACTCATTATGTGAGTCTCCACCCTCTGATACAACACATTATGACAAAATGACCACTCACACACTCTCTAGAAGCCTGCTGCAGGTGCACCCTGTCCCAAATTCTGCCCCACCCAACACCCTAAACCAGTAACCCTTCCATGCCATACTGCCATAAGAGCATTTCCAATTTTGTATTTTCAACCACATACTCACCAACCCCTAGTGTTCACCTGGTCCCACCCCCAACACCCTCCCAGTTCTATGGACCATCCAACCCACCCTCCCTGCTCTACCCACCTGTCCAACCTGCATGATCCAACACAATAGTATTACTACCTTCCTGTCATATCCCTTCAATGCCCAACTACACACTTTCAACTTATCTTATATGACTCCCGTATGGGCATTGGCTCACTACCTTCTTCTCCCTTTCTATTTCCCGTAAACCTATCTAACAGACAAAAGCTCTCTGAGTCTGCTCTGTTTGCTTAATTCATATCAGTGAGATCATGTAATATTTTTCCTTCCATGCCTGGCTTGCATCACTCAACAAAATGTCCTCAAGATTCATCCATGTTATCCCGTGTGTTAGCACTGTATTCCTTCTTACAGCTGAGTAGTATTCCATTGTATGTATGTATCACATTTTGTTTATCCATTCATCTGTTGATGGGCATTTTCATTGATTTCAACTTTTGGCATTAGTAAATACTGCTGCTATGAACCTTGATGTGCATATATCTGTTTGCATCCTTGTTTTCAATTCTTTTGGGTATATTTCCAGAAGAACATATGGCAGTTCTATACTTAGTTTTTTGGAGAACTGCCAAACTGTCCTCCACAATGGTGGACCATTCTACATTCCCACCAGCAGTAAATAAAGGTTCCCATTCCTCCACATCCTCTCAAACACTTGTAGCCTTTTGTTATTTTAATAGCTGCCAGTCTAATTGGTGTAAGATGGTATCTCATTGTAGTTTTGACTTGCACTTTCCTAATTACTAGTGATGAGCATTTTCATGTGCTTTTTAGCCATTTGTATTTTTTCCTTGGAGAAGTGTTTTTTCAAGTTACTTGTCCATTTTTAAAATGGGTTGTTTGTCTTTTTACACTTGAGGTGTAGAATTTATTTATATATGCTGCATATTAGGCTCCTATCAGATACATGATTGTCAAATGTTTTCTCCCATTGAGTAGGCTGCCTTTTCACTTTCTTGATAACCTCTTTGAGGTGCAAAAGTTTTTAATTTTGAGGATATTTATATAGTTTTTCTTTCTCTGCTTGTGCTTTGAGTGTGAAGTTCATGAAATCATTTCCTGTTACAAAGTCCTGTAACTGTTTCCCTACATTATTTTCCAAATTTGTTATGGTCTTGGCTCTTATATTGCAGTCTTGATCCATCTTGAGTTGATTTTTATATTAGTTTGAGATGGTATTCCTCTCCCATTCCTGTAAATATGGGTATCCAATTCTCCAAGCACCATTTGTTGAAGAGGCTATTCTCCCCCAGTTGATTGGGCTTGGTGGCCTTGTCGAATATCAGAGGACTGTATATGTGAGCATCGATATTGGAACTCTCAATTCACTTCCATTGGTCAGTATATATATCCTTATGCCAATAACATACAGTTTTGTCCACTGTAGCTTCACAGTATGTTTTAAAGTGAGGTAGTATGATTCTTACAATTTTATTTTCCTTTTACAAAATGTCTTTGGCTATTCAGAGCCACTTGCCCTTCCAAATAAGTTTAATAGGTTTTCCAATTCATTAAAAAATGTTGTGTTGATTTTCATTGGGATTTCATTTTGGGTAGGATAGACATCTTAATGATGTTTAGTCTTCCTATCCTGGAACAAGGAATATTCTTCCATTGATTGAATCTTCTTTGATTTCTTTTAACAATGTTGTGTACTTTTCTGTATATAAGTCATTTACATCTTTAGTTAAATTTATTCCTAAGTATTTGATTCTTTCAGTTACTATTGTAAATGTTTTTCTTTTCTTCATTTCTTCCTCAGATTGCTCATTATTGGTGTACAGAAACATGCTTGCATATCCAGGACAAAATCCACTTGGTCATGGTGTATAATTCATTTGATGTGTTGCTGAATACAATTAGCAAGTGTTTTGTTGAGGATTTTAGCATCTAGGTTCATTAGAGAGATTGCTCTGTAACTTTCCTTTCTTGTGGCATCTTTGTTTGGCTTTGGTATTAGGGTAATGTTGACATCATAGAATGTGTTAGGCAATGTTCCTTCTACTTTTATTTTTAGGAAGAGTTTAAGCAGGATTGGTGTTAGTTCTTTCCAGAGTGTTTGGTAGAATTCACCTGTGAAACTATCTTGTCCTGGGCTCTTCTTAGTTGGGAGGTTTTTGATGACTGATTCTATCTGTTTACTTGTGATTGGTCTGTTGATACCATCAATTTCTTCTTTCACAAGTGTAGGCCACTTGGGAGTTTCTAGGAATTTGTCTGTTTCCTCTAAAATAGCCTTCTTTTTTGGCATATAATTTTCAATGTATCCTCTTATGATACTCTATTTCTGTAGGGTCAGTGGTGATAACCCCTTCCTCATGTCTTTTTTTTGTTGTTGCATCTTTTCTCTTTTTTCTTTGTTAGTCTGACAAAGTGTTTGTCAACTTACTAATCTTCTCAAAGAATCAACTTTTGATTTTGTTGTTTTGTTTTATCTAGTGCTTTTTATTTTCTATTTCATTTAGTTCTGCTCCAATTTTTTCTAATTTTCTACTTCCTTTGGGGTTAGTTATTGTTTTTCTAGTTCCTCCTGGTGCAAAGTTAGATCTTTGATTTTAGCTCTTTCTTCTTTTTTGATATAGGCATTTATGTCTATGACTTTCCCTCTCAGTACACTTTCTATTGCATCCCATATGTTTTGATAGGTTATGTTGTCATTTTCATTCTTTTCAAGGTAGTTACTGATTTCTTTTGTGATTTCCTCCTTGACTCACTGTTTGTCTAAGAGTGTGTTGTTTAACTTCCATATCTTTGTGCCTAATCTTGTTCTCTGGCCCTAACTGACTTCCAGATTCATTCCATTGTGGTCAGAGAAATACTTTGTATAACTTCAATCTCTCTGAATTCATTGAGCATTTTTTGGCAGTCTAGAATGTGTTATATCTTGGAGAAAGAACCATTTGCACTTGAGAAGAATGTATATCCCACTGTGTTTGGGTAGAGTGTTCTGTATATGTCTATTAGGTGCATACATTCCAATGTATTTTCAAAAGTCTTTGTTTCCTTATTGATTCTCCGTCAAGATGCTCAGTCTAATGGTGATAACTGTGTACTAATGTTGCCCACTCTAATTGTAGAGGCATCTATTTTTCTACTAGTTTTTCAGGTTTCCATCATGTATTTTGAGGCGACCTGGTTAGGTGCATAAATGTTTATGATTGCTCTTTCTTCTTGAAATATTACCCCTTTTACTAATATATAGTGTCAGTCTTTGTCTCTTAAATTAATTTTGCATTTAAACTCTATTTGTTTCAGATGTTAGTACAGCTACTCCTACTCTTTTTTCATTACTGTTTGCTTTTAAGATTGTTTTCCAGCCATTTACTTTCAGCCTCTTTGAATCCGTGAGTCTAATGTGGGTTTCTTGTAGACAACATATTGATGGGTCATATTTCCTTATGCATTCTGCCAATCTGTGTTTCTTGACTGGTGAGTTTAACCCATTAAAATTCAGTATTATTGCTCTCAACAAATTACTTACATTAACCATATTTTGGGTTTATATATGTCATATATTGTTTAATTTCTCTTTTTCTCATTTTAGTTGTTCTTACATTCTCCTCTAACTCTCTTTCTCCTTATTTTTTCCTTTCAACCTGTAGAACTCCCTTTAGTATTTCTTGAAGGGTAGGTTTCTTATGGGCACACTCCCTTATTTTCTGCTTATCTGTGAATATTTTGAACACTCCATTATTTTTTATTGTCAGCTTTGCTGGATAGAGATTTCTTAGTTGGGAGTTGTTTTTTTTTTCTTTTAGTAACTTAAATATATCATACCACTGCCTTCTTGTCTCCATGGTTTCAGATGAGAGATTAACACTTAATCTTATTGAGCTTTCCTTTCATGTGATGGTTCTCTTTTCTCTTGCTGCTTTCAATATTTTCTTTTTGTCTTGAGCATTGAATAGTTTGATAAGTATATGTCTTGGAGTAAACCTGTTGGGATTTTAATGGTTGGGGTGGCCTGTGCTTTCTGGACATATATATCCATGTCTCTCAAGAGTTTTGGGAACTTTTCAGCCATTATTTCCTCAAAAACTCCCTCTGTTTCTTTCCCTTCACTTCTCCCTCTTGGATGAATATAATGCATATGTTTATGCATTTTGCATCTGTTTTTCAAATCCCTAAGTCCATGATGGATTTTTTTTATCTTTTTGCCTATCTGTTCTACAATCTGTTTAATTTCAGTTGTACTATCTTTCACATAGCTAATTCTTTCCTCTGCCTGTTCAAATCTACTGTTTTGTGCCTCTGGTGTATTTTTTTTATTTTTAAAAAATACTTAGATTACAAAAATGTTACACAGAAAATATAGGGATTCCCATATGCCCCACCTCCCACACCTCCCAAAACCCCCCACATAAACATCCTTCATTAGTGTGGCACATTAATTGCAAATGAAAAACACATCCTGAGGCTTTGCCATTAAGCATGGACCATAGTTCACATTGTAGACCACTCTCTCTGCCACACAGTTCTGCATGTTATATGAGGATATAAAATGGCCTATATCTGTCATTGCAATGTCACTCAGGACAATTCCCAAATCCTGAAAAAGCCTCTGTATTACAACTGCTTTTCCTTCTCCCTGTCCCCAGAGCCTCCAGTGGCCACTGGCTCCACATCAATGTTGAAATTTCTTCCATTGCTTGAATCACAATATGTCTATAGTAGAACATCAGTAAGTCCACTCTAGTCCATAGCTCTTCCCCCTATACTGAGGACCCTGGGATGGTGATGTCCACTCCACCTCCAATTGAGTGGGGGCTTATATCCCATGAGGAAGATGGATGGGATTATCTTGCCTGTAGCTGCAGACTCTCTCCATTCCCTGGGATGGTGGTTGTCCATAATCATCTCCCTGCCAGTTGTCCTGGGTGAGTCAGTGACCTGTAGAGTAGGAGTTGTTGCTCCATTGAGGTTCTGGGCCCAGAGTGCACAAGGACAGCCCAAAGACTCAAGTCTCTGGATGTACTCCTACAAACTCAAGCACCAAGTATAGATTTGAATAGAAGGGACAGATGAACCATGTGCAGGGAAGACATAGTTGGGTCCCACTCTGTCACTCTCAGGAGCACAAACCTCAAAGTATGGCCCACTGGAAATGCACCAAACTCTGGAGCTATCAACCCTGACATAGGAACTGTGTGTCTCCCAAGCCCTCAGGAGCCCCACTATTTGGGGTGATATACACTTTGGAATTCTATGAGATCCTACTGAGATATGTGTAAGCATTACTTCTGTGATGACTTCTGGACTCATTTTGAAGTCTCTTAGCCATATAAACTCATTTGTCTTTAGCTTTCCCCCCTATTATTCAAGATCTTTTTCCAGTTGCATTGCCAGCCAGTGCTTGGTAGCAATCCCTTGGTGCCAGGGAGGCTCATCCCTGGGAGACATATCCCATGATGGGAGGAAGGTAATGCATTCATATGCTGATTTGGGCTTAGAGAGATGCCACATTTGAGCAAACAGGAGGCTCTCAGGAGGCAACCCTTAGGCACCCCATAACAAGAGGCTAAGGTTCAATTGCAAGAACAAAGACTCATAAGGCTCATCATCAATATCAAGGGCCCATCAGTGGATCATCCTCCTTCACCAGTCACTGTCCCTGCACTTGGGGGACTGTTGCTGCTCCCTTAGAGAATGTGGCAGAGCTCTTCAGGATGGGAATTTAGTATTCTCTCATTTATTGAGTGATTTTCCACCCACTGTAACAATACCCCATGAACATTTGAACATTTTTAATACCCTATATTTATGCTCAGGTGAACTTCCTCCCATGCATCCCCCACCTCTGACACCCCACACCAAGGATCCTCCCCTGCCACAGGTGTATCCCTTCTGTGACCCAAAGCTTCTTCAAAGATGAAGTCATTAAAATAACTGAATACAATTAATAGGAAAAGGAAATAATAATGATGAGTTGAAATGCAAGAGATAAAATACATAATTTAAAAAAAAACTAAAAATAAAATTAAATTAAAACATTGGGGTATTTAAAAAATGAAAAATATAAAACAATTTTTTTTTTACTTTTTGCCTTTCATCACTGATATATCTTGTGTCCAGTCTGTATCATGGCACCTTCCCCCTCTTGTTCCCCAGTGTCTCACTATTTTTCATTTTGTTTTCAAATAAGTTTTAGATCACAGCAAAGTCACACAAAGAATGCAGGAGACTCTCTTATACCCAACATCCTCCCCCTTCCACCCCCATATTAATACCTTTTTATATGTGGATGGTAGCATTGTTATAACTGATATACAAATAGTGAAACATAGCTATTAAACATTGTCAATGGTTTACACTATAGTTTACATTTTAGACCATACACTTTTATAAATTTTGATATTTACTATGTCCTGTATGGCAATGAAGAACATTTCCACTGCCCACTAAATACCCCCTGTTTGAACTATTCTATTTCTCCCTCCTCATTCCCCCAGGGCCCACGACAACTCCCTGGCTTGACTCATTGGAAGACAAGATTCATAGTTACATGCAACAAGAGATCTTGACACAGTGGTTTGTCCTCTCCTATTAAGAACCACCCTTGCTCTTGAGAGACTTCTGCTTGTCTGTTTCTGAAGAAATCTGTCCTCCCAAAGATGGGAGACCAACTCCTTCCTGCTCATTATGTGGGTCTCCACCCACTGATATAACACACTATGACAGAATGAACACTAGAAGCCTGCTCCAGGTTCACCCTGTCCCAAATGCCCCCCCAACCAACACCCTAAACCAGTGACCATTCCTTGTCATATTACCATAAGAGTGTTCTCACTTCGGTACTTTCAACCTTATACCCACAAATCCCCAGTGTTCACCTGGTCCCTCTCCCAACTCTCTCCCTGTATCCTGTACCTTTTAACCTACTCTTTCCAATCTACCCACCTGTTAATGCTGCACCACCCAACCCAATAACATCACTACCCTCCTGTCCTATCCCTTCAATAAGCAACTACACTCTATTATTTACTATAGATTACACCTGTATGGGTGATGGCTCACAACCTTTTCTTATCTTTCTATTTCTTGTAAACCTATCTTACAGACAATAACTCTCTGAGACTGCTCAATTTCTTTAACTCATATCAGTGAGGTCATGTACTGTTCATCCTTCAATGCCTGGCTTGCTTCTTTCAACATAAGGTCTTCAAGTGTATTTTTGATTTCTTGGATTGTGCTATTCATTATGTATTTTTACAGTTTCTTCAGGATATTCTCCCAGTGTTTCTTAATATCCTTTATCTCTTCTTTCACTTCATTAAGTTGGTCCATGATGTTTATTTGATGGCTTTGATTAGTTGTTCAATGTTCTGCATCTCTTCCTGATATTTAGTTTGTTCACTGGACTGGGCCATGCCTTCCTGTTTCTTAGTATGGTTTGTAATTTTTTTATTTCTGTCTAGTCAACTTTATTCTTAATGGTTTTATTGGTTGATTAGCTTCTCTCTCTACTCTAGGGTTTTATTTAGTTGTGCTTTTTTGTGTGTGTTAAGTTTTCTTTTTGACACTTTGTTCCTCTTATTCTCTTTCTTTGTTGTTTTCTATGTTCCCTTGAAGAAAAAGATTAGGGCCAGAGAAAATGAAAGAGGTAATAAAAGAAAAAGGATAATAGTAATAATAATAGTAATTGTTAGAAGAGGAACTGTATAAGACCTTTGAAAATGAATATTTAACTCTTGTAATCAGTGTAGAGTAATAGGAATACAAATGTGGAGTGCCAACAATGGAATAGGAAACTGAATAAAGAAAATATATATAATGAATGAAAGGGCCAGAATGATTAGGAGAGAGGGAAAGAGAAAAGGCAACAAGAAAAATAATTAATAAAATATATCAAATTGTTTAGATGAGATAGAAATAAAACCAGAAAAACTGATGACTAAACAAAGAGAAGTGGAATGTATAAACAACAACAGAAAGTGGAAGATAGAAAGATGAAGGAAGGAAAAGAGATAGTATTGGTAGACAACATTGGTATACACAGAAAAAGGGAAATCAAAGAATAGGAAACAAAGCAAGCAAGAAACAAACCAGCAGCACCTAATTTAAAAAGACAGCAGGAAAAAAGGAGCAAAGGAAAAACAAAAACACCCACCAAAAAAACACACAAGCAAGCAGTCAAACACAAACTAAGGTAAAACAGCCTTCCCTCTTAGGCCCCTGAGGAGCTTCTCAGGCTGCTGGTGTTTATCAACTAATTACCCTGCAGCCTTCCCTCTGCAGGTTTTGAAGCAGGCTTTAGCAAGTAAACTAAGATAATTTTTTAAAATAACCTTTTTTAGTAAAAATAAGAGACCCTAGGGAAGCTAATACAAAATAATCTCTATGTTCTCCCTGTCCTAAAGTATCAGCTGGATGTTTGATATCCTGGTGGATCACTGCTCTAAGAGGAGCCAGGAATTGAACTATGGGCCTCATATATTAAAGGCAGAATCTCCTCCACTGAGTTAACCTTTTTCATTGTGTCAGTTAGCTCTTCAGAAAGCTATCCAGTCACTGTCCCTTAGGCAGATTTGACTCTTTGTAGTTGGGTAGATTCCTGCCAATTAGGAGTCTATCTGTCTGCCCCCTTTTAATTTTTATTGCTTTCTCTCCCAGGGAAGCAGGATGCAATAGCTTATGTGAGTGGATAATCCCTTCACCTCTCCTGATCAGGTTGAGTTCCCTTGTGAAATTCAGATGGGACCCTGGCAACTGAACTCACCATAGA
>PVKH010044868.1:0-10561 GCA_004027955.1 Chaetophractus vellerosus | reverse complement strand
AATATGTAACAAAAAAAACTTTTTTGATAACCTAAATGAAATGGGCTAGTACGTCATAAATCACAACCTACCACAACTCACCCAAAAGGGAATATATCATTTGAATAGCCCTATATCTATTTAGGAAATTGAATTTACAATTTAAAAACTCCCAAAAAAGAAATCTCCATATGGTTTCACTGGACAATTTTACCAAATGTTTAAAGAAGAATTAACACCAATTGCACACAATCTCTTTCAGAAAAGAGAAGATGAGGAAACACTTACCAATTCATTTTACTTTACCCTGATAACAAAACCAGACAAACAGTACAAAAAAGCAAAACACAAAACAAAACTACAGATCAATATTTTTTGTGAATATAGATGCAAAAATCCTTAACGAAATATTAGCAAATAAATATAATATATAAAACGAATTATACACAATGATCAAGTGGGGTTTATTTCAAGGATGCAAGGGTGATTTAATATTAAAAAATCAATGCAATCCATCATGTAAATAGGCCAAAGAAAAATCACACAATCATATCAATCAATGCAGAAAATAATTTTACAAAATTTAAAACTCATTCATGATAAAAATTCTCAGATAACTAGGAATAGAAGGGAACTTCCTCAGTTTGGTACAGAACATCTATCAAAAACAAAATTTCTGCAGTTAAGATCATATTTAATGGTGTAAGACTGAATGATTTCCCCCTAAGATGAGGAACAAGGAGGTCAGAGCACTGGAAGTTCTAGTCAGTGAAATAAGGCAAGAAAAAGAAATAAATGGAATACATATTAGAAAGGAAGAAATAAAACAAATGACATGATTGTAGAAAATGCCAAGGAATCTCAAAGATAAAACAAAATAAAGCAGAAACTCATGGAACTAATGAATGAGTCAGCAAGGTCACAGTATGCGAGGAAAACACCTTAACTGCATTTCTATCAATGAAGAGGTAGACACTGATTGTTTTTTAAAATTGCATTTACTATTTAGGTGTACATCTAACAAAACATGTACAATATGTATGCTGAAAATTACAAAACACTGATGAAAGAAGTCAAAGAAGATCTAAATAACTGGAGAGACATACTATGTTCATAGATTGGAAGCTTCAACATAATAAAGTTGATGACAATTATCCCAAAAATGATATACAAGTTTAATGCAATTTCTATCAAAATTACAGAAATACTTTTGTAGATAGGCACAAAATTATTCTTAAATGTATTCTAAATTTATTCCAAACTGTTTATTCTAAAACAATTGTCGAAAAATCAGAATAAAGTGGGAGGAATCAGTAAACCTGACTTCAAGAGTTCTTATATAGCTACAGGAATCAAGGCTGTGGCATTGGCAGGGGAGTGGTAAGACTGGGTCCCTGCTCTAGGCTTACCAGTCATCAGGCACAGGGGGAATTACATCCAGGGAGCCCGCTGGCAGGAGGCAGCTCTTGTCTTAGATTCAGTGGGTAGCCACTTGAGCTAAGCTGGGGGTGGTGGCAGGGATGATGGCTAGGAGTGGCACAAGACTGGCAGAGACCAGGGAGAGGAAGGAGGAGGCCAGGAAGGAGACTGGATGGTTTAGAGGCCAGTGAAGGAAGAGAGGCAAGCAAGGTAAGAAGGGAGGAAGCTGGGAAGAAAGGAGAAAGAAGGTGGGAAGGACAGACAGAAAAGGACGCAAAGGAGGGGAAAAAGAAAGTGGGGAGGAGGAAGAGAAGATGGAGGGAACTCTGGTAACACTTCTTGAAAGCCTGCTTTGGGTCAACACAGCACAGATCCATCCCCACAGCCCCTGCTGGGTGACCTTGAACTAGCCCCGCCTTTTTCTATGGACTGCAGCTTCATTGAGATCCCATTCCCCACAGAGGCCCTAGAGAAGACCAAAGCTCCCACCTGCTCTTCTGTGGACCAGCCACCAAGAAGTCTGGGGTGTGTACACACACACACACACACACACACACACACACACACACACGGCAATTGGCCCTGTGGGCATCTCTGCTGTCCTCATTTAGCTATGGCCCCTGCACTGTTTCAGACACTTGTTTGAGTTAAGAGAAGATCATAACACAGCCATGGAGTACCAGTTGTGCGAGTTGTGCACTGTGCAATCCTAGGCGTCATTCACAGCCTAGTCTCTGTTACGTGAGTAGCCATGTTATAGCTTACATTTCCTGAGAGATGATCACTTTCCAGATACACTATTTCACTTAATTCTCAGGTTTCGCTATGCCCACTTTGCTAATAAGGAAATCCAGGCTCAAGGAGATAATTAACTTGCCCAAGATTCACAAGCAATACGTAGCGGCGCTAAGATTTGAACCCCATCCTGCCCAGCAGCAGAGGAGGGCGCATAAGACACGCTGATCCGGTCCTCAGGCCGGGGAGGAAATCCCGCACCCCGGGAAAGCAGTGCCCTCGCCCCTGGCGGGCTGGCCCAAACGCACGAGCGCAGCGCCTCCAGCACCCGCTAGAGGGTGGTTCACGCACCGACCAGCCGGGCGACCTCGGGAAACCCCGGTGGCCGCGGCGGGCAGCTGTTACGCCGTCTGGCCCCCGCAGAGCGCCCCGGGTTCCGTGGGGCCCCGCCCCCGGGAGCGGTCACGTGGAGGGGCACCCAGCCCGCCCCCACCCCGGCACGCCCCGCCCCCGCGCTCCCAGCCCGCCGCCCTGTTGCCATCTGGAGCCGGGAGCCGGGAGCCTGCCGAGGGCGCCGCGCGGGCTGGGAACGCGCCGCCACGCCGGGGCTGCTGAGGTCGGCGCCGCCGCCGCGTGGTCCGGGGACGCCTGCTCGCCGCTCCGCCCGCTCCCGGCCAGCTGTGCGGGGACTGGACCCGCAACAGGAGCAGCGAGGACCCGAGCACCGGCGGCAGCGGCAGCCGCGGCAGCAGCGACACCATGGACCTGACCTTTATGGCAGCGCAGGTAACGGGGCGCCTCCTCCGCGCGCCCCGGCTCGCCAAGTTTGGGGAGGTCCCGGGCCACGGCCTCGCCTTCCCGGCCCGGGGTCAGCGATCCGGGAGGGCTTGGGGCTGGGCGGTGACGCCCACCGGGGATCCGTGGCCCTGTTCTTTGTCCCGAGTTGGGCGTCCCCCGAGGACCCCACCCGGTGCGCGCGTCGGGGGCGGCGAGCACAGCTCTCCGGGGTGCGGCTGGGGACCTGGGGCCGGGGCGGCCCGAGCCCTCCAAGGCCCCGGCAGGCTGGGGGTCGGGAGGGCAGCCTCTCTCTTGTCTCCGTGAGGAGCCCGATAATCTGTCACTCGCCGCGTGACCTGGTGCGGGGCGGGGCGGGTGCCCCCTCACCCACCCTGGGAAGCCTCACTTTTCTCCTCTTAGAGTGGGGGAGTGGGACCACACCCCTGTCCCCGACGCAGCGGGGCGAGGAAGGCAGGAGACCCGCTTTGTGACCGCCAAGCGCCAGCGCGCAGCGGTGCTTTCATCCTGCCTGCTTTGTGCTGGGTCTGGTTAGCCGTCAGTGCCCAGCGCGACCATAACTCATGTGGACACAAAACAGTTTACCCAGGGCAGGCAAGGCAAATGACATTGCATCGCGTGTACCGTGTTCCAGGAGAATCCCCTCGAGCTCTGGGCTGGGCAGGGGGGCATCTTTACGTTTAGGGGCCTGATCCTCCTGAGCCAGAACAAAGGCAACCCCCCACTTTCTCCAGCTGTCTGGGGCTCAGAGGACCGCCCAGTGCTGAGCCTGGCTCCAGGGAACAACTGCATTTAATCTGCAAGTGTAAATCCCAAGGTATCAAATTCAGGCCTTGCACATTCAGGCATGTTGGCTGTGTTGGGAGAAGAGAGGTGAGGGACTGAGGTTGGCTTCTGTCTCCTGGCTGAGGGGTGTGGCAGGGGCCCCACCTGGAATGGACTTTGAGGGACACTTTCCTTTACCCCAAACTTCACCCCCGGTGGAAGCTTGTGTTTAAAAAGTGACGGCAAAATCCAGACTAGGAGGGCAGTATGTCCCCAAAACAGGCATGACAGGCTGCAGAGCCCCCTTGCTGGCTCTTGGGTAACCTGATACCCTCTCTTGGGCAACCTGATACCCTCTCTTGGGCAGCCTGTTAAGTTTTCCAATAATGTTAATTGCTCCACTGAGCAACACAGGTATTTGGTTGGGTTTTTTTGCCCTATTTTCCATCTCCCGTTCCTAAACCCACGCTTATAAATACTGTCATGCAGACATGTAGAATAGCAGTGCTTTTAACCAGATTTCTAGAGGGGACAGGAGTTCACATGACATCTCTCTGCCTTCCCCTCTGGATATCACTGAACATCTGGTGTTTCCTTGGTTACAGATAAATTGATCACTCCTATCCCTGGGGATGGCTGGAGCATCAGGAGTTGCTATGGCAACTTGACAAAATAAACATAGGGCTTTGCAGCACCTGTGGGCAGAGCCTGCCCAGAGACTGGGTTGTTTTCTTTCTTTGTTTATAATTCAAGTTTCATATAGTCAGTTTATTCCCATCAACAGATGTTTGGCATTGATTGCTCAGTACTGTGCTAGCTGCAGGGAACAGAAAGATGAAGTGCCATACAAATGTGGAAAGAGATGAAGGTTTGTCGAGCTGGGCACTTGGCACACTGTTACATTCAGTCTTTGCAAGGCTGTGACGCAGGCGCTGTTGTCTCCACTTTGCTGATCGGGATGCCGAGTAATTTGCCCAAGGATCCACCATTAATTAGGAGGAGAAGCAGGTTTCAAAGATGGACCTGCGTGTCTGCAAAGCCACAGGGCGTCCCGTCTTGTTGCTTCACCCTTGGAAAGACACACTGTAAGGGACAAGGCCAACATGTTTAAAACTGCCTCATCCCCCCCCCCCGGGGAAATGGTCTTACATGTGCCTCTCTCATAGCCCCCGCCGTGTTGTACTGAGCCATTGCTTTCTGCTGTTGATCTGCGCCTCCGGTCCCCTCCAGGACAGGAGCTCTTGCATCTTTATCTCCAGCACTGAGCTATTCCTGGCCCGAGCGAGAACTCAGTACAGGAGGAGCATGTAATAGAGCCATTGCCTGTCCCCTGCCCCCTGGCCTTTCCCTCAGCAATGGGCGGTTCATCAACGAATGTACCTGCCAGGCTCTGTGTCAGGCGCTGGGACGGGGATGCTGGGGGCCAAAGATGAACGGACTGTAGATCTTTCTCTCTTGTTCTCTGGTTACTTACAGTGTATCAGCGAAATGATGGGCCAGGAAGGGGAATGCATCAAGTGTGGTCATAGCAAGACGCCTGGCACAAAGTAGACCTTCAGTACGTGTCTGCTGAATGTCTAGATGTGGGCACATCAACTTGTATTTGCATTAATTAATGAGTGAAGAGACATTAACAGGAAAAGACAGGGAATGCACTGTGTCACATGACCAGCTCCTCTCCCCCAGACATCTTTTTTCACTGGGACTTAGATGAGGCTTTTAGATGGATTGGAACTAGAGGCAACTTTCCTCTGCTAGGCCTTGGGAATAGGGTCATTCTAGCCAGAGAGGTGTAAGGTAGGGAAGTCCAGAATAGATTCCCAGGGTCCTTCAGAGAGCTGGAAGGTACGGACACAGCAGGGCAAGGAGAGGGGAGCCAGGGCCAGGTTATGGAAGGTCCAGATGGTTGGGGTGAGAATTTGCATTTAATGGGTAGGCAATGGGAGCCATTGCTGGTTATTGAGGAGGGGCGTGACATAAATCAAGTCAATGCCTTTGGAAAATCTTAGCTCCAGCAAAGGGTAGGAGAGATGGATGGGGTCAGGAATGAGTGCTTACTTGCTTGATTGATGAAATGAATGAAATCAGATCTATGTGACCCCAAAGCCCAAGCTTCTTTCCCTCCACCATGTTGTTAAATACGACTCCCGTTTGTGGCATAAGAAGGCCCAGAATCATGTGAGCCATATTACAAAGATTTCTCTCTCTCTAATGCTAAGCATTAAAAAGACACCCTTCTTGGATGTGCAGAGTGGACATCAGTTATCTGGAAAATCCTCTTATACAGAACGAGCCCTCCCGGGCGTGGGTGTAACTGGCTGAGTGGAAGTAAGGGCTGAGGAGAAGCTGTGGCATTCTGAAGGTTTAGACTCCACTTGTCAGCTCCACTGGGCTGTCCGTCTCCCTTTCTCACCCCCTAGAAGCACTCTAGCCCCACTCCATGCAGTCCCCTGGGCTTTGGACAGTGGCATCCCTTTCTCTATGGCCACCAGTGGCCAGGTGGGCAGAGCTAACAGACCCCCGAGGCTGGGCAGTAGGAGAGAGTCAGATCTTGAGGGTGGAGCCCAAAGCCCCTGCGTCACTGGTGTGATGGCCAGTCTCCAGAGTCAGCCTCTGCCTGTTCCTTCCCCCTCCTGTAGGCACATGCCACTCCCCCCATCAAGAGGTGGCATCTGATTCCCCTCCCCTTAACTCTGGCCTGGCCTTGGCATTCTGGGACTCTGGAGGCAAGGTCACAAGGAGCCTGCAGCTCCACCCGGGGCTTTGGAATGCTCGCTCTGGGGACGCCAGCCGCCATGCAAGAAGGGCAGCGGCCCTGAGACCACCATCCTGGGAGGAAGGGAAAGGTCATTTAAAGAACCTGCTGTGTGCAGGACCAGCGCTAGGTATGGAGCTTGGGGTGAACAATCCAAAGTCCACGAGTGCCCGTTGACAGGTTCTTATGCTGCAACCCTCTTGTTGGGCAAGTGTGCCTTGTGGCATAAGATCTCAGTCTTCCCTCTGTCTGGCACTGTCCCTAAGCCACGCGTCTAAATCCAGTAGCGCTCAGATTTTGCTGCCATTGGACTTACTCGGGGATTTTTAAAGAGTTCTGCCCAGATGCCACCCCAGAAACTCACATCAGAATCCTGGGGGGGGGGGGCCCGGCTAGATAGCTCAGTGGATAAAGAGCGCGCTGGGGTACCACATGGGAGGCCCCGGGTTCGGTTCCCGGGGACCTCTCTGAGCGGGCAGACAGCCTTGAGAAAGGCAAGCCGCCATGGGCGGGGCAGAGCCGCTGTGGGCAAGGCAGGAAGCCACCACGGGCAGGGCGGAGCCCCCACGGGCATGGCAAAGTCACCCGTGAAAAAGCGGAGCTGTTGCCTGCGAAGTGCGGAAGCTGGCAGCCCGCAAAAACATGGAGGACTGCTGCCCGCAAAACATGGAGCGGAGCTGCCTGTGAAAGCGGAATGGAGCCACCCACGAACGGAACGAGCCACCGCCGCGGAGGGCCGACTCGGTGCGCCGCCACGGGGACGGGGGGAGACGAGAAGCAGACATAGAAAAACGCAGAAGAATAGACACACAGCAAGAGCAAGCGGGGGGGGGGGATATGTAATAAATTAAAAAAAAAACAAAAAACATAAAAACAAAGAATCCTGGGGGGAGCCTGGGCATCCGTATTTTAATTCCCCAGTTGGTTCCAGTGTGCAGCCAAGGTTCAGACAGTGCTTACGCCCACCTGGGGGGCTGACCCCCCCCCCCAGATGAAGCAGGTCCCTGGCTCTCTGGTTCCTCTTAGGTCTATGTGGTCACTGGAAGCCACCAAGCATCCTGGGCACTGCAGCTTAAACCCATGGAGGAAGAAACACAAACGACATGTGGGCATTAGGCCTAGAATAAAATAACCTCAGAACTCACTCTAAACTTGAGGTTCTCCCTTTCTCCAAATCACATCTGACAGGTGGGAAACTGAGAGCACGGGGAGGTGCCTCTATTACTCCCGTCATATGGACAGGGAGGAAACGGAGAGCCGGCGGCTCACCCAGCAGGCGCCTGGGCCAGGAGCGGGGCTGTCTGCTGACCGCAGGCCCAGCCTTCCTTGTTGTCGTACCGCCTGGGAGAGTGGGCCAGGTGTCGGGGAGGAGCTTCAGGGAGTCCATCGATCCTCCGATGTAGGCAAAATGTTGTGCTTATGTACATTTTTATGAGCGCTTTAGGGCTCTGAAGGCCCTTAGAGGATGGGTCTTGGCTCCTGTCTCAGAGAGGCAGTGGACAGATCGCTTCTGAAAGCCTCACCTTCATCGTCTGTGGAATGGGGACAAAGGGCTTTCCTCATGGAACTGTTCATTTATTCCTTCAGCAAATGTTGCCCACGGGTGCTGTGTCCCTAAGTGGGGTCCTGGAGGGTGGGGCACAGGCCCTGCTGTGGGATACATGACAGGATGGAGGTAAGTAAACACAGGTGCCGGCGGAGGCAGGAGAAGCACTGAGTAACCCAGCTCCGGAGGTCAGGGAAGGCCTCTGGAGATGAGACTAGAGCTGTGTTTGTTGTGGAGATGAGGAAGGAGGGAGGGTGTCCAGGGGGAGGAAACAGCACGGGGAAAGGCAGGGAGGCTTAAAAGAGGAGCTCTGGTGGAATGGGGTGCAGGTAGCCAGAGCATGGGGGCAGGTGGCAAGGGCCTGGGAGATGAGGCCAGGGAGCCTGGGCGGGCAGGTGCCTGGCCTGGAGCGGGGGCGGTGCGAGCAGCAGCCCCCTACCTCCAGCTCGCTCGTGCCACGCGGATCCACAAGCCCAGGGCTGCCGGGTTTTCTGGTTTTCCAAGAAAGCTGATGAGTCTGATTTTCACTTGAAGTCTTTGGATTTTTAAATGTTGGCAACTAATTAAAAATCTTTAACATACCTACCAACCAGGATGTGGGCTGTTTCAGTTGCATGTTGCTTATTATTTTGGTTACTTAGTGGCTTAGAGCAGCAATTTATTTTGCTCATGACTTTGTGGGACTGAACTTGGGAAGGGCTCGATGGGCAGTTTGTGTCTCCTCCAAATGGCATCAGCTGGGGTGGCTGGGGCTGAAGTCTTGACTTCTGGGATGTTTCTTCATGCATGTGTTTGGCACCTCCATGCTCCCTGGCCACTTGGCATTTCACCCTCTCTGGGCTTCTCCAGGCTGCTTGAGCTTCCTCCCAGGATGGTGGTCGCAGGGCTGCTGCACGTCCTGCATGGCGGCTGGCGTCCCCCAGAGCAAACATTCCAGAGTCCCAGGTGGAACTGCAGGCTGCTTGTGCTCTAGCCGCTGGAGTCCCGGAATGCCATGGTCACTGTATTCTCTCGGTCAGGAAAGTCACTAAGGCCAGGCCAGGTGTTAGGGTGGGAAATCAGACTCCACCTCTTGATGGGGGAGCAGCAGGCACGTACAGGAGGGAGGGGAGGAACTGGTGGAGGCCGACTTTGAGACTAGACCACGTGCACCAAACAGAATAGGTCTGTAGGCTGCTTTCACTCTGGGTCTGCCAGTGTAAAATCTCTGGACTGGAAACAGACCTGAGAAAGGTGTGCGCAGAGCTTGACAAAACTCTGTCAACTGTCAGGAGAGAAGTATTGTCACTGTGGAGTCAGGCCATGGCTTTACTAGGCTGAACCACATGAAATTGCCACGATTTGATTGTTTTTGATTTACACAATGGCAGTTTCATATGTTTCAACCTAATATGTAATACATGGTAACTCAGTAAGTTCCTTGACCGGGGGGAAGAAAGGCTGTGGGACATGGGCTGGGATGCGGCAGCACAGGTGGGCAGTGGTGACAGAAGTCCCCTCTGCTGGGAGATCTGAGCAGGCTTCCTGGAGGAGGCTGTTTGAGGAGCTGGTCCTTCCTCCCACCTTCCCCCCCTCAGTCCGGCTCTTAGAACGTTGTCCCTGCTGGGAGGACACAGACACACCCAGATCGCAGTGCTAATCGTGGATGTGTCTTTCTGCAAGACGACATGCATTGGCCTAACAGCTGACTTGCTGATATACCTCCTGCCAGCTTCCCCTGGGACCTTGGGAGGCTCGCAGTTAATTTACATTTTAATCATTTTTTTCTGGGAGGAAAAACACAAAAGACATCTGGCAGTATCGCAGTATCGTAGAGGCGATTCTGTTATTTCTTGAAATGATCTTTGTTACACTCAAGGGCTCATGGGATCATTCCAGTAGATCTGCAGGAAACCAACAGAATGTTTTCCTCCCTGGAGGAAAACACCGCTGTGCAGAAAAGTAGAATTCCAGGGAGTCTGACAATCTGTTTACCCAAGGCAGTGAAGTACTCCTTTTTCTTAAAGCAAGAATTATCATTAAAATACAAATTGTCCGTGATCTCAAATGTTTTTAACCGAATGGCCTATCATGTTGTACTTCAAATTCCCATTTCAAAGATTTAAATATTTTATTATTCTAATTATACCTGCTTTGGGAGAGGGTGTAGTGCACCGGTGCAATAGCAGTTAAAGAAGGAGGAAAGGAGGGCCAGCCGTATAGCCCAGTGGATAGGGCACCGGTATACCACATGGGAGGCCCCGGGTTCGGTTCCCGGGGACCTCTCCTAGCGAGCAGACCGCCTTGAGAAGGGCAAGCCGCCATGGGCAGGCAGAGCTGCCGTGGGCAGGGCAAATAGCCGCCACGGACAGGGCAAAGCCGCCACGGGCAGGGTAGGTCGCCCGCGAACGGAGTGCAGCCAGCCACCCGCGAACTGAAGCAGAGCCGGCCATGAATGGAAGCAGAAGCCGCCCGCAAGCAGGGCAAAGCCGCCTGCGCGGTGACCGGTCTCGGCACGTCATCGCAACGGGGGGAGACAAAACAGATAGAGAGGAACACAAGAATGGACACATAGCAAGAGCAAGCGG
>PVKH010044867.1:0-10548 GCA_004027955.1 Chaetophractus vellerosus | reverse complement strand
TCCAGCAACTGGGAGTGGCCCTAATGGTTGGCTTGGCTCACAAAATAAAACCCATATAAACCAAGTTGTGATACTAAACATTTTTGTATGTAAATTAGATGAAGGTAGTCAAAGACCTGGTGAGATTAAAATGCTACAGAAGGGGGCCGGCTATATAGCCCAGTGGATAGGGTGCCGGTTCACCACATGGGAGGCCCCAGGTTCGGTTCCCGGGGACCTCTCTGGGCGGGCAGACGGCCTTGAGAATGGCAAGCCACCATAGGCAGGGCAGAACCACCATGGGCAGGGCAAAGCCGCCATGGGCAGGGCAAAGCCGACCGGGAACGGAAGCAAAAAGCCACCCGCGAACGGAGCAGAGCCGCCTGCACAGTGAGCTGACTCGGCGCATCGCTGCAACGGGGGGAGACAGAGCAGACACAGAAGAACACAAAAAAATGAACACAGCAAGAGCAAGCAGAAAGGGGGGGATATGTAACAAAAAAATAAAAATAAAAAAAAATAAAAAATAAAATGCTACAGAAGATTTCTGATGTGTGTAACCTGCTCACCAACTTCTAACCCTAGAAAAGCCCAGAAGACGGTCCCTTCTCCAAAGTGTTTGAAGCAAATATTGGTGAGGGGAGCACCTGCACCTTTGAAGCAAAATACTTCTTGTATCTGATTTGCAAAAGCCAGGAAGACTGGTGGGAGATCCTACAACAGGAATTGGAGCCATCACTTCAGTAGGAATGGACGAATCCCAAAGTGGCAGAGGCCAGTCAATGGCAGTTTGACTGACAGAAACAAAATGTGCATAATTGCCAGGTGAGGCAGCAAGGCTAGCATTTGTAGTCAGAAAGGTTGGCTGTTGAATTTTTTGGTTAAAGGATTATGTGGTTTCTGGAAATAAAAGAGGCGTGCAACCTACTGATATCCTACTTGATTTGCAGGTCTGAGAATCAGAGCTCCAGCTTGAGCCAACAAAGAATAAAATGATAACATATTTTACAGGCTTCATTTCATCTAATCTTCTCACCAACCCCTTAAAGACGCTGTCTTAGTATGCCAAAAGGCTGCTGATGCAAGGTACCAGATATGTGTTGGCTTTTATAAAGGGGATTTATTTAAGGTAAAAGCTTATAGTTATGGGGCCATGAAATGTCCAAATCAAGGCACCATCAGAGATGCTTTCTCACCAAAGTCAGCTACTGTGGCTTCTGGGGTCCTGCTACATGGCAAAGATGGCTACTGATCTCTGCCGAGGTCTCTGCCTTTCCCTCCAGAATCTACTGTCTCCTGGAGCTCAGCTGTGGGCAACCAGGCATAGGACTTGTCTCTTTCCGGCTTCCTCTTTCAGTCTCTCCTGCTCCACTTTCTTCCTGAGTTCTGCTGTGAGCTATCAGGCATATGGCTCATCACTCCCTGGACTTCATCTCTTTGAGTCTCTCAGGGCTTCTCACCTCCAGCTCAGCTGTGAGCAAACCTGGGGTCCTTTTTCTCCCATTGCAGGATCAAATATGGCAGCTCCTTTTCTCTCTGTGTCTCTGTTTATATCAGACCCGGCAAGGGTGCAGATACTCGCCCTGAGTCACACCTAACTGACATAGTCCAATCAAAAGGATCTCACGCCCACAGGAATGAGTTCAAAAACATAACCTTTCTCTTTTTGGGATTCATAAAAGAATTTCAAACTCTAACAGATGTATTATTACCTCCTCTCTCACCATTTTATAGAAAAAGAAACTAAGGCTTAGGATGCTAAATGATTTGTCTGACTTTGCAACGCTAACAAGTGGGAAAAGTGGGATCTAATTCTTTCCACTTGACATTCATAAAGAATACCAGTATAGTTCTTCTCTAGAGGCAAAGCCTTGCTCTTGTTTTTTAATTCAATGGAGTGACTCATAATTTCTGACCTTAAGCAAAATCTGATCTCTATGATCAAGAACTTTACTGACTTGATTTTACAGATGAGGAAATTGTGCAAAATTTGATCAAGATTACTAATAACTAATGGAAAGCTGTACTTAACTGATAGTATTTCCATGAAACGAAACTATCATGTGACAGTAGGGAAAAAGGTCAGGGGAAAGAGTAGAGACAACGAGAGTTAACAAAGATGATATTTATATTTATGTTCACACACTCATGCATATATATACACACATATATGTAATGACACCACATAAGTCATTTATGCATTTGGCTTATTCTGATGAACAAATGATAATTTCCATGGCTGCCCCAATACATACATATGTTTCTTTACAAATATTGTTTGGCCCTATTGCAGAAGAGCTTCTGGGCTGAAATGCATATATCCTATTTCACATCTCTCTAGCCTATTTGCATGGTTCAACCATGCAAAGGAAAAATAAGAGCCAATTCTTTAGGTCTACAGAGAGAAAAAATGGAAAAGAAGAATCTGGCACCACTCACTCATACTTTTTTCTCCTATCCTTGAAAGAAATAAGGTGCACCCTTTGTAATAGATGTGGCTAATGGCAAATGTGGTAATAGTGCTGCCTCCTAGATCAGATCACACTTTACCAGTCTCTTTCCTCTCCTGATTATGACAATTATCAGTGGGTCTTCATAACAGAATGAAATGACCCAACCTGTGGCCTACGCGTCAACATTTTCTAGTGTCTCCTTCTCCATATAACTCCTGTACATAATACAGGCCTGCTCCTTACTGAACCTGTTTCACAGCTTATATATAATTCTTATTTCTTCCTCAGAACTTGTCAGTATAGTAGGAGTCAAGTATTGAGCAATAGAATTATCTTGGTTAGAGAGACAAATTTAACAACTCAAAATATCCACATTGATGAGGACAAGTCTCTTGGATGAATGAAATATTTTAAGACCAAAACTATGCTTACAAAATGAATTCTGAATATATTAGTATGGCTTTTCTTATCTTTTCAAAAGGTAGAAATCCTTAATAATATTAGTAAGACAAATATATTAACTAAGGGCAGACTGACCATTGAAAGTCAGACAAAATTATTTCAAGCACTCCATCCCACTTTCTGTGGGAAATCTCGCGCCCTCACCAGAATTTCTGAGAATTACCTGAAGGTTAACATCCTTATGGAGTCTCTGGTTCTGCCTGCCTGTCCCCACTGGGCTACTGATGTCACTGGCCCCCAGTTCCACATAATCCTCCTGCCTCCTGCTCTGTTACAACCAAGACATGAAACACAACATCTTTTCTTTGAATACCAATACAAACCACTCACCCATATTATTTGTGTATGTAATTTGCTTAACTTATATTGAAATGACAGAGAATTTTATTGGCATGGCTTCAAAAAACTGAAATTTAATATTACACATTCTCATTCTTAAAATTTCTTTGACCTGTCTCCAGTAATTCCTTACTGTCCATTTTCCTCCATGAGCATCTGCCATGCTACTCAGTTATTTTTCTGTTCCTTTATCCTCTCTTTTCTCTCACTCTTTTCACCACTCTTTTCCTAATACCTGTTCATCATTTTAAGAGACCGTTAGCTCTCTTTTTTATTATTTCATAATCCATACTCTTAGGTTTTCATGTTCTACTGAAAAATAGGTTCTCATGGTATTTTACAAAGAGTTTCTCTCCTCAAAAGAATTATAATGCCAGCTATTAAAAGTCTTTGCATCAAACAGTTCCATCCATCTGCCCCATGGGATCTAAGCCCCTCTCAATCAGAAGCAGAGTGGGCATTACTGTCGTCCCCAAATCCTCAAGATTGAGGAACAAACAAACTTATGAGGTGGGAATGCACCTATGAACTAGAGTAGACTTATTATTATTCTAGTAATGGAAGAACTTGTAACTGATACAAAGACAGCGCTCACCAGAGGTTTTGAGGGGAGGGAGAGAGAAGAATAGGTGTAACATGAAGCATTTTGGGGACATGGGAACTGTTCTGCGTCATATTGCAATGATGGATAGAAGCCATTAGACATTTTGTCAAAACCTATAATAGTGTGCGGTGAAAAGTGTAAACCATAATATAAACCACAGACCATGCTTAGTAGCAATGCTTCAATATGTGTTCATCAGTTTTAACAAATGCACCGCACTAATGAGAGATGTTCTTAATGGAGGAAAGTGGGGGAGAGGAAGGGAGGTACATGGTAATCCCCTATATTTTCTATGTAATATTTATGTAATCAAAAGCTTCTTTAAAAATAAAGGAAAAAAATGTCTTTGCATCCAAGGGTCCTGGGCAGTCAAGGTAATGGCAGGTGCCTAAATCTTAATTTCTTCAAACAACAAGAGCAAAGAAATTCACCTAAAACTCACACCTTTGGCATAACTAGAAAACAGGAAAACATAAGCTGTAAATTAACTGTAAGTAGAAAAAATAAGCACCAAATTCCAGCAGAGCTAACTTCTGATGCCCCTGTGTAATCATTTACAGAATGCAAAGGGGATCTGGAAAAATGCACAAAAAAGCGAAGAGGGGAACCAAAGGCATATGATTGAGCTAAAATTACTCCCAAAAAGCAAGTTCATCCTACATGTGAAAATACTGAAAAAGTCTTAATAAGATCATGATAACAGAGTATTAACAATTG
This sequence comes from Chaetophractus vellerosus, assembly GCA_004027955.1. NCBI lineage: Eukaryota > Metazoa > Chordata > Mammalia > Cingulata > Chlamyphoridae > Chaetophractus > Chaetophractus vellerosus. Next base: position 5,994 of record PVKH010044867.1, on the reverse strand, counting down.
ACTACCTTAACCCAGGAACCCAAACTCTCATAAATAAATGAATTAAAATATAAATAAAGAGAAGGAAATGCTATACCTTTTGGTAAAATGTCAATTAATAATTGTGGAAGGAATGGTAGAAAAAGAAAATCACCATTTTGCAATGACTATAATTAAAATTGTTTTAGGCAAAAATTATTAATGCATGCTAAAACTAGTAGAGGAAAGTCTGAGGAGTAAAAAATATTTACATAGCCTCAAAGTAGCTCTTCACAATTTACTAACTAATTAAAAAGGGGACACATGTAACTTTCCAGTAGAGAAACCTAGCAGAACCATTAAGCAAGTCATTACAGCTAACATCACCAATGCTGGAACAAACCAACATCAGGTACCTCCTGATGTAATGTACAGAGAACACAGCATCACATCTTTGCTATTTCTAACTCGTATAACCTGAATCTAATAAGGAGGAAACATTGTGCAAAGCCAAATTGAGAGGCATTCTTTCAAAATAACACATACTCTTCACAACTGCCAAAGTTATGCAAGAGAAAAGAAGACTGAGAAAGTTATTCCAATTAGAGGACACTCAAGAGACATGAACACTAAATGCAAGTCGTAGTCCTGGATTAAATCTTAAGACTAGAAAAAAAGCAGCTAGCTCTATAGGGCCCTATTTGCATAAATGAAAAAGTTTGACTATGATCTGTGGATGAGGTAATACTATTGTATGAATCAACTTTATATTTTCTGATTTGGGTCATTTCACTCTGTCTATGCAAGGAAATGTCCTACTTCTTAGTAAACAACTACTGGCATATTTAGGAATAAGACATCTGTGACTACTTTCAAAAGATTTTTTAGAATACATTTTGGAAGAAAACAAATGATGCAGCAAAGGGAGCAAAAATGTTCACAATTAGTAAATCTGAGTAAAGAATATATGGGAGTTCTTTGTACTATTCTGACGATTTCTCTGTCAACTTGAAATTAAACCAAAATATATATTTTTTAATTCTCACCAAAAATATATATTTTTAATACTGTACTAAGAAGAGAAAATTCTGACATCTTGCTTTTTAAAAACAGCAATGCCCAAATTTAAATAACTGTGAACAGAACTTTACAAAACTTCCCCAAAGATCCTTAAAAGGGTAAGTTTATGATAAAGTCAAACCAAATATGGGTATCTCAATCTTTTGCTTTTAAGTCAAATTAATTGAGCCAAATATATACATATATATTTATCCAAATTTTCTGAGCATTTAGATGCATTTAGTGTTCCCAATATTGTCAAAATACTCATAAGAGGGCAATGAAAATATGAAATAACACAGCCAAGTCGTTACATGATGTTCATTACTTTTCAAATTCACTAAAATGTCTGTGTATATTGATCCATTTAATATGTATAGGTGCACTTGCTTTATTCTCCTTAGTTTGTCTAATGAAATTCACAATAGCTGCTATAAATTGAGCATCTATCTATTGCAAAAGATGATACAAGGAAAATTACATATATCACCACATTTATTGATATTTAAACATCCTATAGTTTTGATTATTTCTCTACCCACTTATAAACAAGAAACTGTGGCTCAAACAAATTAAAGTACTTTCCTAATGTCATTCAGTTTGTAACTGGCAGAGATAAGGTTCAGATACTAGTCAACTAGACTGGAAAGCCAGTATGTTTTCTCCTAGCTCATCTCAAATATCTTAAGAGAAATTATTCAAAATCGTCAGTATTAACTTATTTTTTCAGTTAAGTTCTTTGGATAATAGTGATTGTTTAATATGCAGTTCCATTAGCTTACTCATGTTGGAATGTGCCTGGCAATAAGATGCTTCTCTGTGCATTATGTTGAAAAAATTTTTAAAAATAAACTTTAATATCCTGGAGGATGCTACAATGTAGGAAATCCAGAAATAAAAAAATAAAAAGATGGGCATGGAGGAGGAGATAAAACCCCAAAATACAGCATATGGTGATTTTCAACTTTAGTTTTTATATTCTATCATAATTAAAATCTCATAACAAAACTCAAAGATCCATAAACCAAATCCTATCTAATGTTCTCTGTTTCGAGATTCTTTAACTTTCATATTGAGCCGTCAAGAGCTAACTAGCTAAGCATTAGATTCAGATACAGTAGCTCTGTTTATGTGGTCACCGCCAACACATGAGTCACTTAAGCAGAATGTGACATGCCCACAGCATGTCATAGTATTTAACTCATTATTTCAGGAAACACATGAGGAAAAAACACAATATCTACAAATCAAACAGTTCAGTAAAATAGGCTTCACATATGTTTCAGGATTCACGTCTGAGTTAGCAAACTATATTCAACTCTCTTGAGAACTAAAGATGAAATATTTAGAGGCATCGAATTTAGGAAGATTGCAAAATTCTTATTGAATTTACAGCTGCACAGGTCAGACGCAATAGAAAATTCCAGACAAGACACGAAGTGTTCTTCAATCTTGCTCCAACACCCAATTCTGAATTTCACATAAAATAGAGTTGCATTTCTCAAATAGAATAAATAGCCAATTCAGTGCATATCTGGATCATGTTTCTTGAAAGAAAAAACACTTCTGCAGAAATTTTGTTTCCTCCCCTCTCCTATATTGAAAAAGTTGGCAAACTGACAAACTGGAAATTCTTAAAACTAGAAATGCAATTTGATATGTTTGTATTGTAATTCTTAACAGGAGTCCCTGTGATCATCCCAGTGATTCACAGTTGGCATCATAAACCGCAATTAAAACTAAAAATGCAGGTTGGATCAAATAGGATAGGATCAGAATGTAAGATCAGGGAGCCACTTGACTCATAATATGAGTTTCTCTCCTCCCTTCCTTCTCTTGTCCCTTTTCTTCCTCCTCCTTCTCCTCCTCCTTCTGCCCCTCCCTCTCCTCCTATTCTTTCTCCTTCTCTCCTCTTCCTACTCCTCCTGCTCCTCTTTATTGTGCTTCTTTTCTGTCAAAGCTTTCAGCCAAGATTTGACAGCATAATTGTTGCATACCTTGAGAAAAGCTATTGCCAAATTTCCTGTTATTTAAAGGCAATTTTAGATTAAAAAATCCAAAAATAAAGTAAGATTAATGGGCAGTGTTACATTTATCTAGAAAAAGATATGTAAACCTAGAGGTTTGAACAGGACTCACAACTTTCTGAAAATCTAGACCCTTCTAACTTGTCAAAGAGATGGAGAGCTATTAAAAATGTTTTTCTAAATCATGTATAGAACCAACTAAATGGTTTTGTTGAAAAAGAAATGAAAACAATTATATAATAATGTGAAAATCTTTAATCATCCATTCTAAAATTAACTTTTCTTATAATTAGACATACTTGTTTTTGTTCCTTCTTTCTCAAAAGATTTGAGTTTCGTTGATATTCTGGAAAAACCTTAATGGTTTACTTTAGACTAAATAAGCTTAAAATTCACTGAATCTCAGCATAAAATCTTTTAACAAAACATTCTGCATAAGAACTTATTTCTGATTTCCATAAATCTAATCTATTAAAGTCTATAAGCCAGCTTAGAATTTTTCTTGGCAGGTGAACATAGAGAAAAATTAAAGCAATCCATCTTTTTTTTTTAACTTCCATAAGTATACCACCTCTGCAGTGTATTGTAAAGCCCTTTACATTCACATCTGATAATATGATTAGTAACTCACTACTTTTATTTCTAATGGAATGAAACCATGGTCTTCTCCTTGTGAAATAATTTGCTTAAGTGAATTCACATGCATGCAATTTAGCATGCATACAAAGCAAGTTAGACACAAGGAACATAATCTTCATGTTCTGTAAGAAGAAATGAAATATAAATATGGTATTCGTAAAATAGAATTAAATGCTCACTCATTTGAAGCCAATACATAATGGAAAATACAAGAAGAAAAATATGTAAGAAAAATACTTCTTTACTCAAATATGTCCTCCAAGCTGTATTGTGAGAAACTTTCCCACTAACCCCAATGAAAACACTGAAGTAAGTGAAATATTAATGACCCATATCCTGTGTGTTGATTCAACAAATATTTATTAAGGTTCACAATGTGGATTCAAAACCTAAACTGGCACAATCCCTGCAGCTCCAGGGCTAGAGAGAAATGTAAATAACCAATACACCATTGTGGTAAGTACCACAAGCGAGATGTTGACAGAGTACCGTGGGGTCACAAAGTTGAGATACAGAAACATGCCTAGAGGTATCACAGAGTATTTCACTAAGAAGGTGAATTTTGACCTGAGTAGCAAATGACTACAAGAATCACCCTAGACAGTCACAGAGGAAAGAAGGTGCAAAGATGTGGAAGGGGGAAATTATATCATATTTTAGAAGACTTCTAAATGTTTCAGCCCCCCTGTGCTGTTTAAAATGGGCAGAGGATAACAGTTTGTCCATTATTTTAAGAGTACTGAGGAACCACAAACAGATTTCTATTGATTTTGTGTGTGTGCTCCTGTCTATAAAAGGAATTCGTGGTGAGCGGATGCAGCTCAGGGGTTGAGTGGCTGCTTCCCATGTCTGAGGTCCTGGGTTCAATCCCCTGTACCTCCTGAAAAAAACAAAACCCACTAATGTTCATCATTGTAAATTCAAAAATGAGAAACAGAAATAAGAATTTTAAGCCTACTTAAAATTCAATTGGCAAAGACTCCCTGTGGCTTGACCACAGCTCTTTACCTCAGCTTGCTGTCTACAGCCTTGGGCAGCAGAGGAGTGTCCTCAACTCCGCCGGGACTGACCGTACCTCCCTCACCTTTTGCCAGTTTCCTCCACTTATTTTCCACAACAATACATTCTTCTCTGAGTCTTGGCTTAACAATTTCTTTCAGATTGATTAAATTTGTCCTAGACTTGGCAGACATTTCTCTGGTTTTGTGGTATGCAGTTGCCATTTTCTGCTCTTGGCACTAATAAAGGTAGTTTCTTTTTACGTTACTATTTTTTTCTTATTCTTACATTGCTTCTAACATATTGATCCATTGTTGAGAAGACTTTTAGAAGTCTGCTGTAAGGAAAAAAAAAGATTTTCCAATGGGAACTCTGTTTCCTGCATTATCTTTCTGTAAACCTACAACTTCTCATAAAAACAAACAAACACATAAATAAAAGTTTTGCCAGAAATCCAGAGCACTCTTTTTTCTCTTACTTTAGAATAAATACACGTACGTGGCATTTGCTGGGTCAAGGAGTACAACTTGTGTTATGCCCGATTTTAGATCCCCAGGTGCATGGATGAGACCACACCGACAATGCAAAAGCAAAAGGGACTTTTATTTGCTGACTCGAGTCAGGATCCAGGCTTCCCCACAGTGGGCAATGCCATGGACCCTGACCCAGGGTCGTCACAGGACTTATAAGCAGTAACCAAGGACAAGGGGAGCATATGCAGGTGTTCATAGTTGATAAGTCACAAAACTCCGAGAAGCTCTAGATGGGAGGGTACCCACCCAATTCACTCGAAAAGCAATGACGCGAGTTCAGAGAAGCCCGGGATGGGAGGGGCTATCAGCAGCTCTAAGGACTGAAGCAGGCTTTTTTCAGGTTATCTGGAAACCTACATTCTTGGAGGGGGGAGGGCTCTAGGAATTAACTACAGTCTTACTTAACTCTTTATTAACTGAAGTCTTACACTCCCCACTTCTTGTCATGTAGCTTTTAAGGAATCTTCCTTAAGGACATGTTTCTATTTGTAGGGAGGGGATAGCTTGGTATTGTTAGCGAAGGACTATAAGCTGGACATGGCTTGTAACCTGCAGGTCCCCATGCTAACTTTAAAAACTTATTTAACTGTGGGGGAGTCCAGGCAGTGGCTAATGTTTCTCAGCCCCAATATGCACAATAATATTGACCAGGATGGTTACAATAGGACTTTCCTGGGTGGGAGGCTGGGCAGAGATAATACGCTAATTGATTTAAGCAGGGCTTGATAGGGACGAGGTCACAGGGATAGGCGTTCAAAGTGTGGGTCCCCCCCCCCCCC
>PVKH010044866.1:0-10557 GCA_004027955.1 Chaetophractus vellerosus | reverse complement strand
AAATAAATAAAATCTTTTAAAAAAAAAAAGATGGAATAAAACAGCAACAACAAAAGCCTTCATAGATGAAAGACTAAGCACATTTAATGGACATATAGAGAGACACAGAGAAATAGCTTCAACATATAGAATTTATCCAGTCCATGTTCTATGATGCCAGATTTTCTCGAGAGAGTGTTGCTTGTTTGAAGTAAGACTACACCTGTCCCAGAAACCGGAAGCCCATGACCTCTATCTGCTCTTGACAAGTCCCTCATCCTTTTAAGTCCCTCATCACTTCCACTGCCTCTCTTGCTTCTGTTTCATGTGTCTTGGAAAATTTGCTTTTTGTTTTTTTAACAAATCAATTTTATTGATACATAGTAATAAACATGCAATTCATCCACAATGTATACTCAATGGTATTTGCTGTAATACATAGTTGTGTGTTCATCACTTCAGTAATTATCGGAGCATTTTCATTATTTCAATAATATTAATAATAAACAAAAAACAGACAAACAAACAAGAAAATTCCTCACCTCTCAATCTCTCTGTGCTTTCCCCACTGTACATAGCTGCTGTTTCTGGCTTTTCTATCCAAAGTGTATAATCAATGGCTTTTAGTATAATCACAATGTTGTACATTCATCATCTCAAAAATTTTAGAAAAATTTCATTACTCCAAAAAAGAAAGACTCAATACACCTTCCTCAGACCTACAAAACCATTAATCTCCTTTCACCTTTATAAATTGATCTATATTTACATTTTATATAAATGGAATCATGCAATATATAGTACTCTGTATCTGGTCTCCTTCACTTAGTATAATGTTTATTTTTTGTCTGATATTAACATTTTGTACTATTAACTTACATTTGTTTATCTTCAAGGAAAAATGGTCCTGTGTGTGCAATTCTACCCAAATTCATGTTTCACATAATATATATTTCACATAATACATTAAGCTCTTAATAGGGCAATCATACAGTATTTGTCCTTTTGTGTCTGGCTTGCTTCACTCAACATAAGGTCCTCCAGGTTCATTCATGTTGTCATATGTTTCAAGACTTCATTTCTTCTTACTGCTGCATAATATTCCATCGTGTGTATACTCCACAATTTGTTTATCCATTCATCAGTTGATGGACACCTGGGTTGTTTCCAACTTTTAGCTATTGTGAATAACGCTGCTATGAACATCGGTGTGCAGGTGTCTATTCATGTCACTGCTATCAATTCTTCTGGGTATATATCTAGCAATGGCATTGCTGGGTCCCATGGCAAGTCTGTATTCCACTTCCTTAGGAACTGCCAAACAATCCTCCACAGTGGCTGGACCATTCTGCATTCCCACCAACAATGAATAAACATTCCTATCTCTCTGCATCCTCTCCAACATTTACAGTTTTCTGATATTTTCACAGCAGCCAGTCTAATAGGTGTGATATGATGTCACATTGCATTTTTTATTTGCATTTCCCTAATCTCTAGTGATGTTGAACATTTTTTCATGTGTTTCATAGCCATTTGTACTTATTCTTTGGACAGTTGTCTTTTCAAGTCTTTAGCCCATTCTTTAATCAGATACTTTGTCTTTTCATTGTTGAGTTGTATGATGTCCTTATATATCAAGGATATTAATCACTTATCAGATATGTGGTTGCCAAATATTTTCTCCCATTGAGTTGGCTGTGTTTTCACCCTTTTGACAAAATCCTTTGAGGTGCGAAAGTGTTGAATTTTCAAGAGGCCCCATTTACCCATTTTTTTTCTTTTGTTGCTCATGCTTTGGGTGTAAGGTTTAAGAAACTACTGCCTACCATAAGATATTGAGGGTGTTTTCCTACGTTTTTTTCTATGGGTTTTATGGTTGTTTTATATTTAGGTCCTTGATCCATTTTGAAATAATTTTTGTATAAGGTGTGAGATAGGGGTCTTCTTTCTTTCTTTTGGATATGGCTATCCAGTTCTCCCAGCACCATTTGTTGAATATACTGTTCTGATCCAGCTGGCTTAACAGCCTTGTCAAAAATCACTTGACTGTGAGGATCAATTTCTGAGTCTTCGATTCAGTTCCATTGGTCAACCTGTCTGTCCTCATGCCAATATCATGCTGTTTTTACCACTGTAGCTAAGTAATATGCTAAGGAAGTAAGAGTCCTCCAACTTTGTTCTTCTTTTTTAAGACATTTTTTTTTTTTTTGCTCTTCAAGGCCCCTTACCCTTCCAAGTAAATTTAATTATTGGCATTTCAATTTCTGTGAAAAAGCCTATTGGGATTTTTATTGGGATTGCGTTGAATCTATAAATCAGTTTGGGTAGAATTGACATCTTAATGATATTTATTCTTCCAATTCATAAACATGGAATATCCTTCCATTTATTTAAGTCTTCTTCGGTTTCTTTTAGCTATTTTTTAAGTTTTCTGAATACAGGTCTTAGATGTCCTTGGTTAAGTTTATTCCTAAATATTTGATTGTTTTAGTTGCTATTATAAATGGATTTTTTTTCCTGATTTCCTCCTCGGATTGCACATCAATAGTGTATAGGAACACTATTGATTTTTGCATCCTAACCTTGTAACCTACCACTTTGATGAATTCATTTATTAATTCTAGGATCGTTCTTGTGGATTTTTCAGGATTTTCTAGATATAGGATCATGCCACCAGCAAATAGTGAAAGTTTTACTTCTTCCTTTTCTATTTGGGTACTTTTTATTTCTTTGTCTAGCCTAATTGCACTAGGTAGAACTTCTAGCACAATATTGAATAATAATGGTGGCAGTGGGCATCCTTGTCTTGTTTGTGATCTCAGTGGGAAAGCTTTCTGTCTTTCACCATTCAGTACAATGCTAGCTGTAGGTTTTTCATTTAGGAACATTTGCCTTTGGAACCCTGAGTCACCATATAAGAAGACTCACTACCATGGTGCAGAGGCCATGTGGAAAGCACCTGAGACTACATGGAGAAGGAGGTGACCAGTTGAGTCCAGCCTTCCAGCCAACCCTGTTAAGACATCAGCTTGTGAGTGAAACTGGCTTAGATCCTTCAGACCAGATCAGCCATCAGCTGAGCACTATCAGGTTACCCAAATTGATGCCATGTGGGGTGGGGCAGAAGAATCGTCTAGCTAAGCCCTGCCCACATCTCTGACCCACAAAGCCATGAAATATAATAATAAAATGGTTGTTTTAAACCACTAAATTTTGGGGTACTTTGTTATATGTTACTAGATAACTGGAACATCCTTAACTCCAACACTTCAATCTCTGAATAGTTCTTCAAATACTATTCTCAGGCCCCATTTCTCTCTTTAGTTTCTGAAACCTTTCCACTGTGCTCTCTGGAAGTCTTAGTCAGGCTTTTCGGTATCCTTGAACTCTTCCCTGACCATTTATTTCACCTTCTTACTCTGATGAAAACTTGACTTTTCTTCTATGACACCAACTCATCTTAGCCTTCCCCAGATAAGTAAACTTTTTTCTTCCCCCACCCTTCCCACTAGACCTGAATATGGTACATATCCTTATTGGTTCTTTATTGTGTTTTTAGAACATTATCTCCATTTTTGTCTAAAACTTACAAGTTTTGAATCTTCTTATATAGATTTTAGTACCTACTATTCCTCCTTGTTGCAGTCATTTACTGATCTCCAGATCTTTTTTTCTTTCTTTCTTTATTCCTTGAAGAGTTTGTCTTCTATTTCACCCTCACCCTCTCCAATACTTCTCTTGGCATGCTTCTTGTGGATTGCAATAGCATTGAAACCTGGATTCTCAGCTTTTTGTCAAATTCCTGCCCAAGGATCTTAGCCTCTTCTCTACCTCAGCTACTTTTCCACCAGGTTATAGCCTAGTCTTAGTCATTGCTAATTGCAGTACCCCTCTCCATTCTCTCAATTTCAAGGATATTACTTTATAATCCTGCATTTCTTTCCAGCTTATGGCTGCAAAATGCCCAAACTCTAATCATCCTTTGACCACCACCAGGACAAATAATTTATCGACTTTACCACCTTTTTACTCTCACTCTCTCTTCTCCTTAACTAAACCTGTTATTTTATTCTGGAAAGTTACACCGGTAGGGATTGGATTCCAGAGGATATTTTCTTAATTATTGCATTTCATGGCACTCTAGAAGTGGGAGACGTTTACCCATCCCTGTCAAGTCATAACTGAGCAGGCAATAAAAAGTAAACAAAGGTGTATAATAATTAGGTTGACCTAAAATTTACATAATAAGTCCTATGTATAAATGCTGAATTGGTGTAAAATGTGGCATTCAAGTATAAAAATGGATCCCGGATGACAATGCCTGATTTTGATTCTATTTTGGGAAGCAAACAGGGTGCATGCCTTAACCAAAAATCAACAGAACATAATGACTTTAACCCAGCCAAGACTGTTCTATTTCACTTTTGGTGCTGTAATATTTCTGTAAGCCTCCCAGGGCAGATACTGCTGACAGTCTACCCAGCAGGCATGCTCCTCCCTCTACTCCACTGCCCAGATTATGCCCCTCTGCTACTCTGACCCGATTTTATTCAAATAATGCAGAATTTCTCAAAGGGATTCTATTGACATTTTGGAAAGGAAAAAAAGCCTTAGTGTATGTTTTCTCTTTCAATTGCAAATCATCCAAACATAATTTAGGAGCTAAATAATGTATAAATAATAAATTAGCAATGTTTACAAACACAGTCCTGCTTTTCTTGCATTGAGTTTAGAATTTAAATGTTTGATTCTGTGACTAGCATTTATCACTCAATAGAATTATGTGTCCAAATTGTTTATTTTAAATTGTTATGCTGATTACTTTAAAATTCTTTGGGGTGATGATATAATTATATATTTCTGTGCCTTTGTCCCGACTTCCAGTCTTCATGAAATCCCATGAAGACTTTCATTTTGGTTTTCAAGTTTAACGGCTGCTAGATTCTGTTGTCATTCAGTAAGCAGCATGCCAATCAATTTCTAAAAAATTCAGATTTTCAGTTTGATTCTGTGAAACATATTTGGGAAATTCCAGGAAACAGAGTAACCACTATTACTTCCTTCAGCAGCTTTCTCAGGGAAGGCATAAGAGACAAAGGATAGGGTGGTTCAGTCTGGGATTGAATACATTTCATATTAAATGGGGGCTCTTTTGTTTAAATAATATCAAAAAACAGCCATCTGAGGGGTATATGCTGATAATATCACTTTTAGGAAATGTGACATAATTGTTCTTTTAAAATAATGTTAACTCATTCTATGGCCTTTTGGTCCATTGTGTTCTCAATGAATATATTTGAAAATTAACTAGTAATAGCTACAGTAAAATTTCATGGCCTTTAGTTCCATTTCATAGACAAGCTTAGAATACTATGTACCTTGGTGGCATTTTAATTGTGTTTTCCAAATTCTGAGACGGACCGAAAAACATTAATTAAGAAGAAAAAAATCCCAAGCAAACATACTTCATGCTGTGTCCTATGAAAACATTGATCTTTCCCTGGGGCTTGGGGTCTGGTTTTATTTTGGGGGCAGCATTTAGGATGTTTGGAGGCTCCTGGCAGGAAGATGTATTCTCATAGCAAAATATATGGAATTCATTGTCAATTCTGAAACAAAAAAATGCTGCTCCGAAAGTGATAACTGCCCTCTATCTACCTGTTTAGATTGCTGCCTATTTCTGTACATTTTGTGGTTATACCAAGCTCACAATTCAAGGGAGCTAGTCAGAAAGCAGGAGTCAAATCACCAATGGAAGAGCCGCCATCTTCCCTTAGAAGTTTACCTCTCCTTCTGTTGCGAATGGTACTGATATGAGTGTGAGCAGGAGCTCGTGGGAAAGGGCATGGGTGAGGAAGTGGGAGGGATGGAAAGTGGGAGAAGCGCCTCCTCTCTGAGGTAAGGCGCTAAGCAGCAGAGGAAAAGGGAAACTGGTTGCAACCAAATGTCTACTTGAAGGGGGCTGAAGCTATAGTAATCAGATTAGGCTACATGTGACAGTGTGCCACTATTTTATAATTGAAGGGTCTGAGACCAATTAATGGAGACTTTAAGTTTTCTTTCCATTTTTATAATGGTCTGGTGGGTGTGGTTGGGGAATAAGAGAAAAAGACAAAAGAAAAAAGTTGACAGCATTCTTCTAGAGAAAATTAAGGCATTGCAGCTTGATCGAAAATGCTGAGTGGAGATTGCTCAAAACTTCCACACTTGTTTAGCAAGAAAAATAAGATTACAGTATTTGTTTGATTTAACACCCACCTATAGAACTGAGGAAACATGGGCAGTTTTCTTCCAGCTAGTTCAGGAAGGCCCCAGAGTTGGGATGGGGGTAGGGTTATTTCATAAACAGGTAGAATGCAGCTAATCAGGTGAGGCCCCTTTCCCCCTAGTGTTCCTTCTCGAACTCAGCCCTCCCAGGGGTGTCTCTGCTTATGCGGACTGCCCTTTGCCTGCCTCACTGCCAGGAGAGACCTGTGACCCTCACGTCCATGGTTCTGCCCCTCTCTCCTTCTTCTTCTAGTATTTGATGTCTTTTCTCATGTTTCCAGTCCTTTCCATGTTTTAAGTTTTCCAACTGTCTTTGTTCTAAACTGGAGACTATACCCCATTTGGACAAAAAAAAATACTACACTATTACTAATAATGATAAGTGTTATTATTAAAATTATGTCCATTTATTGAGTACTTACTATATGCCAGGGATACATATGTACCATGTCCTTTCCCACTTTGTTCTATTGCTCCCTCTTTTCCTTCTACCTGAGGTACTCAATATCCTCTTCCTAGGCTTTCTTTCAGTTGTCTGTTGATTGCTGGTCTCAGGAAGTCTTCCCAAACTCCTCCTTGCTAGCGTCTCTCACAGTTGTAACTGGACATTTATTTGTGGGTTAATCTAAGTTTTGCGTACCACTGCACTCCAGATTTCCCCTCCATTCATCCCCCTACCGGCCTTCACACTCCAACCAGCCTTTTGTTAAGGGTTTGTTTAGCCTGGGAGGCTGGACTGGAGATATTCCAAGACTCCCACAGGGCATAAAGCATGATGCTGCTCAAGCGTGGCCCTCAAATGGGGCTGGTTCAAGGGGAGATGCAGGCCTGGACAGTGAGCCATTCAGTAGTGATTGAGTATCTGCTGCTATAATCCCAGAGTCCTTCACAGGTCTTTGGTGTAGGAGTATGGAGGACATCGGGAAGAATCTAGTGAATTTTTCACCATATAGGAAGCACGGGACATATTGTGAGGTATAATGAAGACAAAGGGATGCTTCGCATTTTGTGCTTACATTTAACGTTTTAGAAACAAGGTACATACTCACTACACCTCTGTTATGAGAAGAAAAAAGAAAAGAGGGAGTCGGGCGGCCGTGATTTCACTGAGGAGCACTCAGGGAGCTCATGTCCAAGTTGCGTCTTGGTGGAGATAAAACAGGACTGTGGGACACAGTGAGACCCCTGTAGAGAATGGGCTATATAGTTAACAGTTAATTTCTGATTTTATATATTTGCGTCTTCTCTCTTTTATTCTTTGTCAGTCTAACTAAGGGTTTGTCAATTTTATTGATCTTTTCAAAGAACCAACTTTTGGCTTTGTTAATTCCTTCTATCTGTATTTTTATTCTCCATTTCATTTATTTCTGCTCTAGTTTTTACTTCTTTCCCTCTGCTTACTTGGGATTATTTGCCGTTCTTTTTCTAGTTCCTCCAGGTATACAGTTAGATCTATGATTTCAACTTTCTTCTCTTGTAATGTTAGCATTTAGAGCTGTAAATTCCTTCTCAGTGTGCCTTTGCTCCATCCCATAGGTTTTGATATGTTGTGTTCTCATTTTCATTTGTCTAGAGATATTCACTGATATCTCTTGCAATTTCTTCTTTGACCCACTGATTGTTACATTAGTTGTAATTTTCCCATGTATTGCCGTATTCTTAACACTGTATAAAAGAAGAACATTCTTATATTTATACTATTAACCACAATCTTCATCTACCACCCAAATCACTGTTATATATTCCCTAGATCATTATCTAGCTTCCTTTCAATTGAGATTTATGTCCACAGACCTTTCAGCCACAATCACATTTATAAATCAGCAGTGTTAGTTATACTCACTATAGTGTGTTTCCATCAATTCTATTCATTTCCACACTTTTACAATGAACCTTATTAAATATTCTACATACATTAAGCATCAGCTCCCTTTCTCACCCCACATTCTATCTCCTAGTAACCTATACTCTAGAGTTTACCTCTGTGAGTCTACCCATCATTTTAGTTCATATAAGTGAGACCATACAATATTTGTCCTTCTGTGTCAGGCTTATTTTACTCAACATAATATTCTCAAGGTTCATCCATGTTGTCATATGCATCCTGATTTCATTTCTTCTTACAGCTGAATAGTATTCCATTGTATGTATATACCACATTTTGTTTATCCATTCATCAGTTGATGGACACTTGGGTTGTTTCTAATTTTAGCAATTGTGAATATGCCACTGTGAACATTGGTGTGCAAATGTCAATTTGCATCCTTGCTTTCAGTTCTTCTGAATATATGCCTAGAAATGGGATCGCTGGATCATATGGCAGTTCTATATCCAGCTTCTTGAGGTACTAGCAGACTGTCCTCCACAACAGCTGCACTGTCAACAGTGAAGGAATGTTTCTATTTTTCTACACCCTCCCTCGCACTTGTCGTTTGTGTTTTTTGTTTGTTTTTTTTTAAACTTGGTTGTTTTTTTTTTAATTTTTGGTTACATATCCCCCTCTTTCTGCTTGCTCTTGCTGTATTCATCTTTTTTGCATTCTTCTGTGTCTGCTTTTTTTGTCTCCCCCAGTTGCAGCGATGCGCCGATCAGCCCACTGCGCAGGCGGCCTGCTCCGTTCGCGGGCAGCTTGCCCTGCCCGTGGCGGCTTTGCCCTGCCTGTGGCAGCTTTTTGCCCTGCCCACGACAGCTCTGCCCCACCCACGGAGGCTTTGCCTTCTCAAGGCGGTCTGCCCGCTTTGGAGAGGTCCCCGGGAACTGAACCCGGGGCCTCCCATGTGGTGAACCAGCGCCCTATCCGCTGGGCTACAGCCGGCCCCCTGTTTGTTTGGTTTAATAATGGCCATTCTATAAAATGTGAAATGACATCTCATTATACTTTTGATCTACATTTCCCTAATACCTAGTGATGTTGAACATTTTTCATGTGCTTTTTTGGCCATATATGTTGAAAGTTATATATTTTTAATTCTATTGATCTTATTGAATCATTTTTTCAGGTATCTCCAATGCCTTCCTAGTGGACACTTTCTGAATTCCCACTCGCCTCCGTGATATTTGTTTTTGAATACTTTTTCAGCAAACATTGTTTGAGTCTTACACCTTTCTATAAGAAATGATATTTGATGTCAAATATAAATAGTGACAGATGGTATGCACATGGTTATCTATAAGGAAAAATATAATTGACTACCCAGGAGCAGTTTGAAATGCTCTGGAAGTTTGGAAAAGGAATTTAGAAGAAATAGTGGTAGGTATTAAACACTGAATTAAGAGGGAACAATATGGAGGGAGTACATAGTGGGTTGTGATGGTTGTGATGGTTGCCTCAGTGAGACCTTTTGACTATTGGTAAGAGATCTAAACTGGGTAGACCATGTGAAAGAGCCATAGAGGGAACAGTGGGAGATAAAACCCAGGAAGCCACATTAGAGAAAGAGTCTGAGAAGTGGATCCTTCATTTGCATAGAGGGGAATCACTGACACCCTTTGAGCAGAGGGGTGCTGTGTTAAGAAAACTTCAGGAAGTTTAATGTGGAAGCTCAAGGTTGGCAAGAGAGGCAGGACAGAGGGGTTCAGATAAAAGGCTCTGGCCATTGTCACGGAAAGAGGAAATGAGGGCTTGAGTTTAGATAGTAGCAATGGGTTTTTAAAGGCACATTTTGCTAAGGGGAAACCTAAGGCATTACTTGTGTTCCTCAATTCCTAGTGAGTCAATGATAAACCGTAACTCATTCTGCATGGCAGTCTTTTACAAACAGAAACCATGTGTCTTTGCGATGATAAATTTTAAGAATAATATCTTGGTTCTTTATCTTGGTCAGTTAAGCTCTGAGTGATCCAAGCCCTGCCAAACTCTCCACCATCATCTTGCATATCCATTCACCGTGTTCTGGTCTCACTGGCCTCCTTTTTTCTCCTTAAATGCAGCAAATCTTCTCCAGCCTTTGCGTTTAGCATCCTTCTGCCTTGATTGCTCCTAACTATGGCCAGTTCACTCTCATCCTTCAAACCTCAGCCCAAATGTAACCCCCTTGGATTGGATGCCCCTCACCAATTCCTTATCTTCAGTGTCCTCTACATTGCACCTTTTCATTATTTATTAGCACTAATTAGCATTTGTGATAATATTGTTTATTGTCTGTCCCCCTTACTAGAATGTACACACCACAGGGGTGGCACCCTTGCTTTCCTTGACTGTATCTGCAGCACCTAGCAAAGTGCCCAAACAAAATAAACACTCAATAAGAATTTGTTAGATTAGAGTTATAACCCCAAGGATGTTGGACTTTTTAAAAGGATTCATTCATT
>PVKH010044865.1:0-10564 GCA_004027955.1 Chaetophractus vellerosus | reverse complement strand
GTCGGCAGCTATCTTGCTCCAACACATGGACTTTGGTGAGGGAAGAAACTTGTGCTTTGTGGCCTGTTAACTCTAAGCTTCTACCCCAAATAAATACCCTTTATAAAGACCAACCAATTATTGGTATATTTTGCAAAGGCACCTCTTTGGCTGACTAATACAGTAAGAAAAAGATATTCCACACCAATACTAAATAAATGAGATCTGGAATAGCATTAATATGACACAAAACATATTTGAAACTGTTGTAAAAAATAAAGAAGGTCATTCTGTATTAATAAAGTCAAGAATAACTCTAATAAATATTTATGCATCTTATCTGGCTTTCCCAAGACACTTGAGTCACACACTGGCAAAGCAGAAGGGAGAAATAGACATCTCTACAATAATAGTTGGAGACTTCAATACATCACTCTCAGCACTGGATAGAGCATCTCGACAGAAGATAAATAAGGAAACAGTGCTTGAATAATATGATAATTGAACTAGCCTTAACAGACATTTCCAGAGCATTATACCCCAGAACAGCAGGATACACATTCTTTTCAAGTGCTCATGGATCCTTCTCCAAAATAGACCATATGTTGGGTCACAAGACAGGTCTCAAATTTAAGAAGACTGAATTATACAAAACACCTTCTTTGATCATAATGGAATGAAGCTAGAAATAAATCAGTGGAAAAAGGGAAAATTCACCAATATATGGAGATTAAATCACACACAGATATTAATCTGTGGGTCCATGAAGAAACTGCAAGAGAATTCAGTAACTATCCTGAGATGAATGAAAACAAGAACACAACATATCAAAACCTATTAAATACTGCAAAGGCAGTGCTGAGAGGGAAATTTACAGCCCTCAATGTTTACATTAAAAAAAGAGGAGCTAAAATCAAGACCTAAATGCACACCTGGAGGAACTAGAAAAAGAACAGCAAACTTACCCCAAACCAAGCCAAAGGAAAGAAATAACAAAGATCTGAGCAGAAATAAATGAAATCGAGAACAAAAAAAAAAAAAGAATCAACAAAACCAAAAGTTCATTCTTCAAGAAGATGAATAAAGAAAAAAAGAGAGAAGACAAATAAAATCAGAAATGAGGGAGAGGGGACATTACCACTGACCTCACAGCAATAAGAGAGATCATAAGAGGATACTACGAACAACTGTGTATTAGTCAGCCAAAGGGGTGCTTCGCAATATATCAATAATTGGTTGGTCTTTATAAAGGGTAGTTATTTGGAGTAGAAGCTTACAGTTACCAGGCCACAAAGCATATGTTTCTTCCCTCACCAAAGTCCACGTGTTGGAGCAAGACAACTGCCGACAACTGCCAGGTCTCAGGCCTTTGGGTTCCTCTCCTGCTGGGGCTGCGTTTCTCTCCAGTTTCCTCCACAAGTTCAGCTGTAGACCATGAGGCTCTCTACGCTTTGCCTCTCTCCACAAGGCCAACTGTAGACTATCAAGCGAACAGCTCACTTGTCTTCTCCTGGAGCGCTCCTCTCCAACATCCGAACTGCTTCTCAAAAATCTGCTTCTCAAATCTGCTGCCTTGCTTTTTATACTTGAGACCACAACCACCGAGGGGCGGGGCTCAATGCCCTACTAACGTGGCCCAGTTAATGCCCTAATCATAAACCAATCATGCCCAGATGAACAGATCAGTTTACAAGCATGATTCAATTTTTATTTTTGGAATTCATAATTAGATAAAACTGTCAAACCATTACAAACTGTATGCCAACAAACCAGACAACATCAACAAAATGGACAAATTCCTGGAAACAAAAACCTGCACTGACCCTGGAAGAAAAAGAAGGCTTCAAACCAATCATAAGTAAGGAGATCAAACCAGTCATCAAAAAACTCCCAAAAATGAAAAGCCCAAGACCAGATAGATAGCTTCACAGATGAATTCCACCAATCATCCAAAGATAATCTAATGTCAATCTTGCTCAAGCTCTTTCAAAAAAAACTGAACAGGAACCCTACCAAACTCATTCTATAAAGCCAACATCACCTTAATGCCAAAACCAGATAAAGATACTATGAAAAAAGAAAATTACAGACCCATTTATCTAATGAGTATAGATGCAAAAATCTTCAACAAAATACTTGCCAACAGCACATTAAAAGAATTATACACCACAATCAAATGGGATTTATCCCAGGTATGCAAGGGTGGTTCAACACAATAAAATTAGTGTCATAAACCACACTGATAAATTGAAAAAAAAAATCATTTGATCCTCTCGACTGACACAGAAAAAAGGCATTTGACAAAATACAGCACCCTTTCTTGATAAAAACACTCCAAAAAACAGGAGTAGAAGGAAGCTTTCTCAACATGGTAAAGTACATATATGAAAAACCCACAGCTAGTAATGTACTCAACAGTGAAAGTCTGAAAGTTTTCCCGTTGAGATGAGGAACAAGACAAGTATGCCAACTCTACCATTATTCAATATGGTGCTCGAAGTTCTAGCTAGAGCAATTAGGAAAGAAAAAGGAATAAAAAGGCACCTACATAGGAAAGGAAGAAGTAAAACTTTCACTATTGCTGTTGATATGATCCTATATCTAGAAAATCCCGAAAAATCCACAACAAAGCTGCTAGAACACACACACAAGTTCAGCAAAGTGGCCAGATACAAGAGTAATATGCAAAAATCAGCAGTGTTTCTTTACACTAATGATGAGCTATCCAAGGAGGAAGTCAGAAAAAAAATCCATTTATAACAGCAACTAAAAGAATCAAATATTTAGGAATAAACTTAACCAAGGACATAAAGGACCTGTATTTGGAAAACTACAAAACATTGCTAAAAGAAACCAAAGATCTAAATAAATGGAAGGACATTCCAAGTTCATGGAACTGGAAGATTAAATATCTTTAAAATGTCAATTCTACCCAAAGTGATTCACAGATTCAATGCCATTCCAATAATTATCCCAACAGGCTTTTTTTGCAGAAATGGAAAAGCCAATTATCAGGCTTATTTGGAAGGGTAAGCAACCCCTAACAGCCAAAAATGTCTTAAAAGGAAGAACAAAGTTGGAGTACTCTTACTTTCTGGCTTTAAAGATATTACATAGCTACAGTGGTGAAAAAACAGCATGGTATTGGCATTAAGGATAGACTGATTGACCGATGGAACCAAATTAAAAACTCATAGACAGACCCTCACTCACATCTATGGTCAAGTGATCTCTGACAAGGCTGTCAAGCCCACCCAGCTGGGTCAGAAAATTCTATTAAAAAAATAGCGTTGGAAGAACTAGATATTCCTATCCAAAAGAAAGAAAGACAACCCCTACCTCAAACCTTATACAAAAATTAACTCAAAATGGATCAAGGACCTAAATAGAAAAGCGACAACCAAAAAACTCCTAGAAGAACATATAGGAAAACATCTTCAAGATTTTGTGGTAAGCAGTACTTTCTTAAACCTTACACCCAAAGCATGAGCAACAAGAGAAAAAAAAAAAATAAATGGGGCCTCCTCAAAATTAAACACTTTTGTTCTTCAAAAGGCTTTGTCAACAAAATGAAAGGACAAATTACTCAATGGGAGAAAATACTTGGAAACCACTTATCAGATAAGGGTTTGATATCCATGTTATATAAAGAGATCATACAACAACAAATAAAGACAAGCAATCCAATCCAAAAATGGGCAAAAGACCTGAATAGACATTTATACAAATGGTCAAAAAGCACATGAAAAAATGTTCAACATCATTAGCTATTAGGGAAATACAGATCAAAACTACGAGATACCATTTCGCACCTTATAGAATGACCATTAAAAAAGAAAAAAAACTACAAGTGCTGGAGAGGATGTGGAGAAAAGAAAAGGGATACTCTTTCACTATCGAGAATGTAGAATAGTGCAGTCTCTGTTGAAGACACTTTGGCAGTATCTCAAGAAGCTGAATCTAGAACTACTGTATGATCCAGCAATCCCATTACTAGGAATATATTGAGAAGAACCAAAAAAAGGAGATGCACTGACATTTGCAAACCAATGTTCATAGCAGCATTATTCATAACTGCTAAATTATGGACCTAGCCCAAGTGTTCATCAACCAGTGAATGGCTAAAATTTGGTATATACATACAATGGAATACTGTTCAGGTGTTAGAAGAAATGAAATTGGGATGCATATGACAACATGGATGACCCTTGAGAATATTATGTTGATGGAAATAAGCCAGACACAAAAGGACAAATATTGTATGTTCTCACTAATATGAACTAATTATGATGAGAAAACTCACAGAGATAAACTCCAGAGTATAGGTTACTAAGAAACAGAACGTAGGGTGAAAATGGGAGCTGAGGATTCACATATGTAGAATTTCTAATTACGTGTGACAGTTTGAGATTATGAATCCCAAAAAGAGAAAGATTATTTTTGTAAACTAATCTATTCTTCTGGGTGTGATACCCTTTGATTATATTGGATTCAGTTGAGGGACCCTTGATTAGATTACCTGTTAAGATTAGGGCTTTGACTCAGTAAATCAGTAAGGAATGACTCAGGTCGAATACCTACCCCCTTGCTGGGCCGATATAAAACAGACATTCAACTCAAGAAAACACAGAGGAGAACTTTGTCATTCTGATCCTGGTATGTAACAGAAAAGAAAAGGCTCAAACAGCTAAAGTTTCAGGAAGAGATGAGCCATTCTCCTGATAGCTTGCAGCCGACCTTGGGAAGAAAGTCAAGGAAGTTCTGAGAGAAAAGCCCTTTGCCAGTACAGCTGCTATCGGGAAGAAGTTGGACCCATGGAGCCTCAAGAGGAAGAGGAAGCCCAGAGTGGAAGGTTGAAACCCAGTAGAGATCGCCAGCCATCTTGCTTCAACACATGGCAGCTGACTTTCGTGAGAAAGTACCTCTTATGGTACCTTGAGTTGGACTTTCCATGGCCTTGGGACTGTAAGCTTTTACCCCAAATAAATACCCTTTAAAAGCCAACAGATTTTTGGTACTTTGCATCAGCACCCCTTTGGCAGACTACACTAATATACAAGGTTTATTGTAAAGGTACGGAAATGAATAGATGGCAACATATTATAGTCAGTATAACTAACTCTGATTTCCAAATGAGATTGTGGCTGACAGGGGTAGTCTGTGGACATAAATATCAAATGAAAGGAAACTAGAGAATAATCTAGGGAATGCAAAACAGTGATTTCAGTGGTGGCTAACGATATAAATATAAGGAAGTTCTTATTTTACAAAGTGTTAAGAATACATGGGAAAATTACAGCCAATGTAATTTATGGATGACAGTTAACAGTAATATTGTAATATTTTTGCAGCAATGGCAAAGAAGATATTCTCTCAATTCTAAGACACAACAATAGGTATGGGAATTTTCCTTTTGGAGTAATGAAAAACTTCTAAAATTGACTGATGTGATGACACCACAACTCTGTGATGAAACTGAGAGCCAGTGAGTGTATCACTCTGAATTTATTGTACAAAACATGGGGCTGTACAACACAGGGACTCCAGTGGTGGAAGATGGACTGTGGTTAATAGAACAAATATAAGAATGTTCTTTCGTGAACTATAACAAACATATAATACTAAGACGGTGTTAACCATCAGGTGGGTTGGGGAGGGAAAAAAAATACACCAAATGTAAGATATGGGCTATAGTTAATAGCAGTAGCTTTTCTCCCCACAACAAAGGTTTTATTTTTTTTCATAATGTATTTTTTCTAAAAGATACTTAGATTACATAAAATGTTAATAAAAAATATAAGAGCAGTAATATTTTGAGGATGCTCCTCACAGCCTTTAACAAATGTTTCAAACAATGCAAGGTATGAGAGCCCAGTGTGATGATATGCATGTGTGTTTTGTAAGTTGACAACTTTTACTATATACTTATTGTTTATGTACGTTCATGTATGAATGATATACTTTAATAAAATTTTATTTAAAAAAACACAATGAGATACCACTTCATACCTACTAGGATGCCTAGGATGTGGAGAAATTGTTAGTGAGAATGTAAAATGATATACCCACTATCAAAAACAATTTAGAGGTTCCTCAGAAAGTTAAATATAGAATTACCCAAGATCCAGAAATTTACTCCTAGATATATAACCAAGAAAACTTAAACACAAGTCTCAAAAAAACTTATGTGAATGTTCACAGCAGCAGTCTTCAGAATAGCCAAAAAGTGAAAACAACCCAAAAGTCCATAAACTGGTGAATGTATAATGAAAGTAGTCAGGAGAGAAGACCACATACTATAATATTCCATCTATATGAAATGTCCAGAGTAGGCAGATCCATTTAGACAGAAAGTAGATTAGTAGTTGCCAGGGCCTGGGGGTAGGGGGAGTAACTGCTAATAGGTATCATCAAGAATATTGATAATTCTACAAACATTAAAAGAGGCTAGTATGTACAAATTTATGCCAAAAATTTTGGAAATTAAAATGGATAAATTTCTAGAAAAACATAACATCACAATTTATAAGAAGCAAAACTCGGGGCCGGCCGTATAGCCCAATGGATAGGGTGCCGGTATACCACATGGGAGGCCCCAGGTTCGGTTCCCAGGGACCTCTCCTAGTGGGCAGACCGCCTTGAGAAGGGCAAGCCGCCGTGGGCGGGCGGAGCTACCGTGGGCAGGGCAAAAAGCTGCCACGGACAGGGCAGGTCACCCGCGAACGGAGCGCAGCCAGCCACCTGCGAACTGAAGCGGAGCCAGCCGTGAATGGAAGCAGAAGCCACCCACAAGCGGGGCAAAGCTGCCTGCACCGTGACCAGTCTCGGCGCGTCGCCGCAACGGGGGGAGACAAAGCGGACAGAGAGGAACACAGGAATGGACATACAGCAACAGCAAGAAGAAAGGGGGGGGGGATATGTAATAAAAAATAAATCTTAAAAAAAAAAAGAAACAAAACTCTGGATTAAAACAAAAACAAAACAAAAAAGCCCTTTAGATCCAGATGGCTTCGCCAGTAAATTATAGCAAAAGGAAGAACACTGTAAATTTTACACAAGTTCTTCCTAAGAATAGAGAAAAGGAACTTTCCAATATGCTTCAAGAGGCTAGATAACACAATCTGGCAAATATATTCTAAGGACGGAAAATTACAAGATAACCCATGGGCATGGATGCAAAAATTCTAAACTCAACATTTGCAAATCAAATCCAACAATATATCATTATGTTGGGTTTATTTCAGGCATGCAGAATTGGTTTTACTTTGGAATTTTTTCCCTGAATGTTATATCTGCCATTTACAGAATAAAAAAGCAAAATCGAATGGATCACAGAAAATTGAAATAATTTAACATCTCTTCATAACTAAAAAAAAAAAAACTCAGCAAACTATGAAAAGGGAATTTATTTAATCAGATAAAGAATATTTACAAAAAGTTACAGCTAACACGCAATTGTGAAATGCTCAACAATTCTACTACCTATAACTCCTCCTCCCAAACCTGGAAAGACAAGGATGCTTGTTATTGTCACTTCTATTCAACAGCATGCTGGTTATCTGAGCCACTGAAATAAGGTACAAAAAATATATCAGATATAGGGATTGGAAAGAAAAAACTAAAATTGTCAATGTGCAGACATTACACAAAATGTTATTACATATTACGCATATGTAGAAAATCTAGGAGAATCTATATAGTTAAATTTTAGATTTAACAACATCACTGAACACAGATACAACATCTTTATATAAAATAATTCTGTATACCAGCAAAGAGAAAAAAATCTTTTAATATTACTACTTACAACATTTTCCAAAAAATCTGTTTGGTGGGTCCTCAGAAAGTTAAACACAGAATTATCATATGATTCAGCAACTCAGTTCCTAGGTAGCTACCCAAAAGAACTGAAAGCAGGGACTAAAACAGACATTTGTATACCAATGTTCACTGCAACATTATGCACAATAGCCAAAAAGTGGAAGCAACCCAAGTACCCATAAAGAGATCAATGGATAGGGGCCAGCTGTAGCCCAGTGGATAGGGCGCTGGTATACCACATGGAAGACCCCGGTTTCGGTTCCCAGGGACCTCTCCGAGTGGGCAGACTGCCTGAGAAGGCAAAGCCGCCGTGGGTGGGGCAGAGCCGCCGTGGGCAGGGCAAAAAGCCACCAGAGCAAAGAGCCGCCCGGGAACGGAAGCAGAGCCGCCCACAAGCAGGGCAAGCTGCCTGCGCAGTGAGCTGACTCGGCACGTCGCCGCTGCGGGGGGAGACAAGGCAGACACAGAACAGAAAAAAATGAAAACACAGCAAGAGCAAGCAGAAAGGGGGGGGATATGTAACAAAAATATATATATATAAATAAAAATAATAAATTATAAAAAAAGAGATCAATGGATAAACAAAATGTGGTATAGCTATACAATGGAATTTTATTCAGCTGTAAAAAGAAACAAAGTGCTGAGTCATGCTAACACATGGATGAAGCTTGAAGACACGATGAGTGAAATAAGCCAGATATAAAAAGGACAAATATTGTATTTTCTAATTTTAAGAAACACTTAGGGGAACCGGCTGTGGCTCAATTGGTTGGGCTCTGGTTTACCACATGGGAGGCCCCAGGTTCGGTTCCCAGGGGCTCCTGGCAAAGGCAAGCTGCCCTGCGGTGAGCTGACACAGCAGGGGGAGATAAGCAGACATGGAAAAACACAAAGCAAAAATGAACACAGCGAGCACAAGCAGCAAGGGGGGGACAAATAAATAAAAATAAATCTTAAAAAAAAAAAAACACTTAGAATAAATAAATTCAGAGTCAGAAAGCATAATAGTAGTTACCAGCAGTGAAGGAAGGGTTGGAATGTTTGGGATGATAAAAATAATCTGGAGACAGTGGTAAATTAAACAGTTTTGTCAATGTCCATAATGTCATAGAATTTTTCACTTAAAAATGCTTGAAATGATTTTTATGATGTATATATTTTGCCACAATTTTAAAAACAAATTAAACAAATTACAGAATACCTACGATGAGATACCCTTAATAAAGATTAAGAAAATTCAAATACCTAAGAAATAAGTCTGGCAAAAGATATGCAAGACCTTGACCTAAAAAAAAAATTACAAGAAATTAAAGAAGACCTAAATAAATTGAAAGATTTATGTCAGGTTCATGGATTAAGGGCTTGATATTATGAAGTTAAATTCTCCCCAGAGGGGGCCAGCTGTAGCCCAATTGGTAGGGTGCCGGTTTACCACATAGGAGGCCCCGGGGACCGAATCTTGAGAGGGCAGGCCACCTTGAGAGGGCGGGCAGGCCGCCGTGCGGTGAGCTGACTTGGGCCCCCGCAGCAGGGGGAGACAAGCAGACACAAAAGAACACAAAAATGAACACAGCAAGAACAAGCAGAAAGGGGGGGATATATAATAAATAAAAAATAAATCTTAAAAAAAAAATGTTAAAAAAAAAATTCTCCCCAGATTCTACAGATTCAAAGTAATTGTAATAAAAATCCCAAAAGGGTTTTTTTTTGGTGGAAATTGACAAGCTGAATGTAACATGGATTTTAAAAAATTTCTTCTAGTGCCATATATACAACCTAAAATTTCCCCTTTTAACCACATTCAAATATATAATTCAGTGCTTTCAATTACAGTTCACGATGTCATGCTATTATCACCACTATCCATTACCAAAACACTTCCATCGTCCCAAATAGAAACTATGTACATCTTAAGTCTTAATTTTCTACCCCCTACCCTACCCTGTCCCCTGATAAACTATATTCTAGATTCTGACTCTAGAGTTTGCTTATTCTAATTATTTCAAATCAGTGAGATCATAAAATGTTTGACCTTTTGGATCTGGCTTATTTCACTCAACATGATGTCTTCAAGGCTGATCCATGTTGTTGCATGTATCAGGACTTCATTCCTTTTTAAGGCTGAATAATATTCCACTGTGTGAATATACCATATTTTGTTTATCATTGGTTGATGAACACTTGGGTTGCTTCCATCTTTTGGCATGGAACTACATAACACAAATAGAGACCCCTAAATTAAACCATGGAATACAGTTAGTAGGTACAGCTATAAAAATGTGCTTTTATCAACTGTAACAAGTGTTCAACACCAATGCAAGGTGTTAATAAAGGGTATATATGGGAATCTTGTATCTTGTGCATGATTGTACCCACAACTTCTCTAATACAAATATATGAGAGGCCAAGAATTGCTAAATGAAAAACAACGCGTCAGCTGCTCCCTCCAGGCCTCGTTCTTCACCGGAGCCTGTTAAAGAGTCGACTGACAGGGGGCCGGCCGTATAGCCCAGTGGATAGGGCGCTGGTATACCACATGGGAGGCCCCAGGTTCAGTTCCCGGGTACCTCTCCTAGCGGGCAGACCGCCTTGGACAGGGCAAAAAGCTGCCATGGACAGGGCAAAGCCACCATGGGCAGGGCAGGTCGCCTGCGAACGGAGCGCAGCCAGCCACCTGCGAACTGAAGCAGAGCCAGCCGTGAACGGAAGCAGAAGCTGCCCACAAGCGGGGAAAAGCCGCCTGCACGGTGACCGGTCTCGGCGC
>PVKH010044864.1:0-10479 GCA_004027955.1 Chaetophractus vellerosus | reverse complement strand
TGAACTGTGATCTATGTCTGATGGCAAAGCCCCAAAATGTGTGTAACTATCAGAGGCATTATGCCACACTTAGGGATGTGCATGTGGGGGATTGTGGGAGGGTTGCAGGGGTGGTATATGGGTACTCCTGGAATCTCTGTGTAACATTTGTGTAATCAATGTATCCTAAAAATGTATAAGGATATATAAAAAATAAATAAGAAATGAATTGAAAAAAAAATAACGGATATGATGCCGATGAATAGCAGAATCCAAGAAATCAAAAAGATGACAGATTCACCTAACAGCAGATTTGAACAGTCAGAAGAAAGAATTAGTGATCTGGAAGACAGTATGTCTGAAACCAAACAGATAGTAGAAAAGATAGATAAAAAGATAGAAAAAATCCAGGAGGGACACAGGGATTTAACCAATAACACAAAATGCACAAACATATGCATTATAGGCATTCCAGAGGAAGAGAAGGGAAAAGAAACAGATGGAGTTTTGAAGGAAATAATGGCTGAAAACTACCCAACCCTAGTGAGGGAGATGGATGTACATATCCAGGAAGCATAACACACCACAAAGAGTATAAATCCCAACAGGCCAACGCCGTGACATATACTTGTCAGAATGTACAATGCTCAAGACAAAGAGAAATTAATCAAGGAAGCAAGAGAAAAGACAACCATCACATACAAAGGAAGCACAAGAAGATTAAGTGCTGACTTCTCAGCTGAAAACATGGAGGCAAGGAGACAGTGATATGACATAGTCAAGATACTAAAAGAAAAAAACTTCCAACCATGAATTCTCTATCCAGCAAAGCTGGCATTCATAAATGATGGAGAGTTCAAAATATTCACAGATAAAGAGAAATTAGGGGAATATGCCAACAAGAAACCTGCACTTCAAGAAATAATAAAAGAAGCTCTAAAGTTTGAAAGGAAAAAACAGGAGAGAGAGAGTTGGAGGAGAGTGTAAGAACAAGAATAACTACATAAAGAGAAACAAAAACTACATAGGACATATATAAACCCAAAGAAAATATGGCAGACGTAAGAAATTCATTGAGAGTAGTAACACTGAATGTTAACGGATTAAACTCACCAGTCAAGAGATAGAGATGGGAAGAATGGATAAAGAAATACGACCCATCTATATGTTGTTTAGAGGAGACCCACCTTAGACCCAGGGATTCAAGGAGGCCGAAGGTAAATGGCTGGAAAACAATTTTACAATCAAATAATAACCAAAAAAGGGCAGGAGTAGCTATTCTAGTATTGGACAAAATAGACTTTAAATGCAAACCATCATAACAGACAAAGAGGGACAGTACATATTAGTAAAAGGGGTAATCCCTCAAGAAGAGAAAACAATCATAAACATTTTTGCACCTAATCAGGGTGCCTCTAAATATTTGAGGCAAACACTGGAAAAACTAAGTGGAGAAATAAATGCCTCCACAATTACACTGGGGGACTTCCATACACCATTATCACCATGAGACAGAACATCTAGTCAGAGAATCAGTAAAGAAAAAAAGAACCTCAATAACATATTAGAGGACATGGACCTAATAGATATATACAGAATGCTACTCACTAATACAACAGGATATACATTCTTCTCAAACGCACATGGATCACACTCCAAGATAGACCACATGCTAGGCCACAGAACAACTGTCAATGAGTTCAGAATGATTGAGATTATACAAAGTAATTTCTTTAACCACAATTGAATGAAATTGGAAGTCACTAAGGGCCAAAGAACTAGATTAGGTATGAAGATATGGAAATTAAACAACACATTCTTGGACAAACAGTGGGTCATGGAGGAAATCTCAAAGGAAATCAGTAACTACCTCAAATTGAATGAAAATGACAACACAACATATCAAAACCTATGGGATGCAGCCAAAGCAGTACTGAGAGGGAAATTTATAGCACTAAATGCAATATATTAAAAAAGAAGAAAGAGCTAAAATTGAAGTATTAACTGCACACCTGAAAGGATGGTAAAAACAACAACAAACTAACCCTAAAGAAAGCAGAAAGAAAGAAATAACAAAGATCAAAGCAGAGCTAAATAAAATAGAATATAAGAAAGCATTAGAAAAAAATAAAGAAACCCAAAAGATGGTTCTTCAAGAAGATCAAGAAATTGACAAACCAAGACTAACAAAGAAAAAGAGAGCAGATGCAAATACTCAAAATAAGGAATGAAGAAAAGGATATCACTACTGACCCAATGAAATAAAGAAGATCATAAGAGGATACTTTGAAAAATTATATCCTAACAAAAATTGAACCCAACAGTCCAATCACAAGTAAGGAGGTAGACTCAGTCATCAAAAACCTCCCAACTAAGAAAAGCTCATGACCAGATGGCTTCACAGCTGAATTCTACCAAACATTCCAGAAAGAACTAATGCCAATCCTGCTTCAACTCTTCCAAAAAATAGAAATAGAAGGAACATTCCCTAACTCATTCTATTCTGTCAAAATTACCCTAATACCAAAACCAAAAAACGATACCACAAGAAAGGAAAATTACAAATTTCTCTAATGAGCCTAGATGCTAAAATCCTAAACAAAATACTTGCTAAATGCATTCAACAATATTTCAAAAGCATTATACACCATGACCAAGTGGGTTTCCTCCCGGATATGGAAGGATGGTACAACAAAAGAAAATCAGTCAATGTAATACACCACATAAACAGTTGAAGGACAAAAATCACATGGTCATCTCTATAGAAAAAACGTTCAACCAAATACAGCACCATTTCCTGAAATAAAAACAGCAAAAGTTAGGAATAGAAGGAAACTTTCTGAACATGATAAAAGGTATATATGAAAAACCCAAAGCTAACATCAATTTCAAAGGGGAAATCCTAAGAGCCTTCCCTCTGAGATCAGGCACAAGACAAGGATGCCCACTATCACCACTCTTATTTAACATTGTCCTAGAAGTACTTGCTCAAGCGCTGAGGCAAGAAAAAGATGTAAAAGGCATCTAAATTGGAAAAGAAGTAGTAAAAATTTCATTATTTACAGATGACATGATCCTATACTTAGAAAGCCCTGAGAAATCTACAACAAAGTTGCTAAAACTTATAACAGAGTTCAGTGACATTGCAGGGTATAAGATGAATGCTGAAAAATCAGGAGGATTTCTGTACACCAACAATGAGCAATCTGAGGGGGAAATCAAGAAAAAATACTATGTACAATAGTAACAAAAAGAATCAAATACCTAGGAATAAATTTAACTAAAGATGTATAGGACTTTATGCAGAAAACTACACAACATTGTTAAAGGAAATCAAAGAAGACTTAAATAAATGGAAGAATATCCCCTGTTCCTGGATAGGAAGACTAAATATCAATAAGATATCTATCCTATCAAAACTAATCTAAAGATTTAATGCAATTCCAATAAAAATTAACACTGTATTTTTTAAGGAATTGGAAAAACTAACTACAAAATTTATTTGGAAAGTTAAAAAGCCCTGAAATGCCAAAAATATATTGAAAGTGAAAAATGAAGTTGTAGGTATCACACTACCTGACTTCAAAACATAGTACAAAGCTACAGTGGTCAAAACTGCATGGTATTGGTCCAAGGTTAGATACATTGACCAGTGGAACCGAATTGAGAGTTCTGATATAGATCCTCGCATATACAGTCACCAGATATTTGACAAGGCCCCCAAGCCCACTCAGTGGGGAGAGAATGGCCTCTTCAACAAGTGGTGCAGGGAGAACTGGATATCCATATGCAAGAGAATGAGAGAGGAACACCATCTCACACCCTATATGAAAATTAACTCAAGGTGGATCAAAGATCTAAATGTAAGAGCCAAGACCATAAAAACCTTGTAGTATAATGTAGGGAAGCATCTACAGGACTTCGTAATAGGAAATGGTTTAATGGACTTCACAACCAAAGCACAAGTACCAAAAGAAAAAAAAATAGATAAATGGGATCTCCTCAAAATTAAAATCTTTTGCACCTCAAAGGATATTATCAAGAAAATTAACAGTCAGCTTACCCAATGGGAGAAAATGTTTGGCAACCATATATCTGATAGGAGCCTAATATCTTGCACATATAAAGAGATCCTACAACTCAAAAATAAAAAGACTAACAATGCATTTAAAAAATGGGCAAGTGACCTGAAAAGACAGTTCTCTAAGGAAGAAATACAAATGGCTAAAAAGCACTTGAAAAAATGCTAGACATCTCTAGCTATTAGAGACATCAATACAAAACTACAATGAGATACCATCTTACACCCATTAGAATAGTGGCTTTAAAAAAAAACCTGCAGACTATAAATGTTGGAGAGCATGTGGTGGAATGGGAACCCTCATCCACTGTTGGTGGTATTGTTGATTTACCCAGCCACTGTGGAGGACAGTATGGCGGTTCCTCAGAAAACTATTTATAGATCATCCATATGATCCAGCAATTCCACTGCTGGGTATATACCCAGAAGAACTGAAAGCAAACACACGAACACATATATGTATCCCAATGTTCATAGCAGCATTGTTCACAATTGCCAAAAGTTGGAATAAATCCAGGTGCCCAACAACAGATGAATGGATAAACAAAATGTGGCACATACATACAATGGAATACTACTCAGCAGTAAGAAAAAATAAAGTGGTAACACAAGGGATTATGTGGATGAATCTTGAAGACCTTATGTTGAGTGAAGCAAGCCAGGCATTGAAGGATGAGCTGTACATGACCTCACTGATATGAATTAAGGAAATCCAGCAGTCCCTTAGATCTAGGGTCAGAATTATAGGTTTGCAAGAAAGAGAAAGAGAAGAGAAAGTTGTGGGACATCATCCATATGGACGTAATCTGTGGTGAGGTGTGGAATATGGTTGCATGTTGGGGGGATGGGAAAGGTGGGTGGTGATATTGTTGGGTTTTGTGGTGCAGGGTTGTTGGCTGGAAGGACTGAGAGGGGCAGGTTGGAAAGCTCAGGTTGCTTTGCATTGTGGAGGAACGGATAAACGCTTGTGACTTGTGTGTGAGGGGTTGTGAATGAAGAGGTTGGATTGCTCTTGTCGCAGTGTGGAGTGGGGGTTTTCACATCTTGGGGGTCCAGGATGGGGTCATTCAGGCATGCATATCTAGAGGAGGCGTAAGGGGTGTGTGGGAGTGTTCATACTTTCGTGGTGTGTTGTGTCAGTGGGTGGAAATCCTGAGCGATGGGGGTAGGGAGATGGGCTCCCTATTTTTGGAGGTTTGATTCACTCAGAAATATTCAGGGGGGCTACTCTTGGGAGATGGAATGGCTCCTGGTGGGGGATGAACCGGTGAGCCAGGACACTCTGTAGTGTGTATCTGTGAATCCTGTCATCCATGGAGTTGAGCCATGAGGGCGTTTTGGTCCCTGGTGCGGGTGGGGCGGGATGGTGTGGATCTAACTGGGCGTATTTCATGGCCCACGGAAGTGTTTTCCATTGCCTTGGTGGACATGGGACAGGGTGATAGTCATCAAAATTTATAAAAAGTGTATGAGCTGAAATGTGGACCTTGATGTGGACCAATGACAATGTTTGGGAACTGTGTTTCACTATCTCTATGTCAGTTATGTTGGTGCTGCCATCCACATACAAAAAGGTTTTAGTATTCGAGGGGAATGGAGGAGGAGGTTGAATATATGAGATCATCTTGTATTCTGTGTGTGACTCTGCTGTGACCTAAAACTATTTTGAAAAGTAAATGAAAAATAGTGGGATGCTTGAGAGGGAGTAAAGGAAGGTGCCACGAAACAGACTGGACACCAGATATTGCACCAACTCAAATCAGAAAATAAAATTTTTAAATCTATATATATTATTATTTCTTCACATTTTGAAAAACCCAATCCTTTAACAACATCTTGTTTACTTTTTTCTATTTTTTTATTTTTAAAACCTTTTTTATTTTTTTAAGTTCCCATATATTTTAACACTTACATTTAAATATCATTATTATTTCATTTTCCTAGTCATTGCAATTGGCTATTGTTATGGCTTCACCTTTGAAGAGGCTATGGATCACAGAAGGGTCACAACAGGGACAGGAAAGAATCATTGGTGGGGGGGTGTCAGATTTGGGGGTGCATGGGAGGAAGTCCACCTGAACATACATAAAGGGCATGCATAATTGTTTAAATGCTAATGTGGCATGGTCATGTGATGAAGAATTACTCAATAAATGGGAGAACACTGAATTCCCATCTTGGGGAGCTCTGTGATATTTTCCAGGAGAGTAACAACATCCCCCCAATTGTAGGGGCAGTGTCTGTCAAAGATGCATGATCCATTGATGTGCCCTTGTTATTGATGACTAACCTTATGAGTCATTGCTATTGAAATTGAAACAGCCTAGTGTTATGGGGTGCCTAAGAGTTGCCTCTTGAGAACCTCCTTGTTGCTTCAAACTTGGCCTCTCTCAAAGCCAAACTCAGCATATGAATGCATTACCTTCCTCCCAGCGTGGGACATGACTCCTGGGGATGAGGTTCCCTGGCATAGAGGGATTGCTAACAAATGCCAACAGGCAGTACTACTAGAAAAAGACCTCGAATAAAAGGGGGAAATGGTAAAGACAAATGAGTTCATAGGGCTAAGAGACTTCAAAGTGAGTTCGGAGGTCAACACAGAGGTAACACTTATGCAGATCCCAGTAGGACCTCCTAGGCTTCCAATATGGATATCACCCCAAACAGAGGGCCTCCTGAGGGCTTTGGAGATATCCAGGTCCTATATCAGGGCAGATAGCCCCAGAGTTTAGTGCCTTACTAGTGGGCCCTAATTTGGAATCCTTGCTCCTGAGAGTGACAGAGTCTGGTCGATATATGTCTTCACTGCACATGGTCCAACTTTCTCTTCTGTTCAAACCTATATTTGATGCCAGAGTTTTAGGTGTACTTCCATAGACCAGAGGCTACAGCCTGTCCATGTGCCAACTGGGTTCAGAGGCTCTGTGGATCTGCAACTCCTACTCTACAACTCAATGGATTCACCCGTAACACCTAGTGGGGAAATGATGATGGACAATGGCTATCATGGGGAATGGAGAGAGCCTGCAACTGCAGGAAGGATAATCTCTTCCATCATATCCATGGGATATAAGCCCCCTCTAACTTGGTGGTGGAGGGGACATCACCATTCCAGACTCCTCGGTATTGGGGGACTTGGTCCCCTAGAGTGGACTTGTTGGTGTCCTGTTATAGACTTGTGATTCACGCAATGGAAGAAATTACAAATTTATGTGGAGCCAGGGGCCACTGGATGCTTTGGGGGAGGGGAGAGGGAAGGGCAGTTGTAATTCAGGGGCTTTTTTGGGACTTGGGAATTGTCTTGGTTGATGTTGCAAAGGAGGATATAGGTCATTTTATATCATCATGCATCATGCAGAACTGTGTGGGAGAGAGGGTGGTCTACACTCTGAACTGTGGTCCATGCTTGGTGGTAGAGCCCCAAAATGTGTATATCTATTACAGGTGTTGTGCCACACTGATGAAGAATGTATATGTGGGAGGTTGTGGGAAGTGTGGGAGGTGGGGCATATGGGTACTCCTAAAATTTCTGTGTAACATTTATGTAAATCGATTTATCCTAAAAACATTGTTTAAAAAATGAAAAAAAATTTGATTAAAATTGAAAAATAAAATGGTCTTTAAAAAACCACTTAATACTGTGACTATATAGTTGATATCTGATTATGAGTTGACTCTAAATAATGCCTCTGAGAGGACCTAGCCACATTCACTCATTGTTTACAGAAATGTGGCTGGAATATAGCATTATATTAAATGCAAAGGTGACCAAAGTTTGTCAAATTCCTGAGAATGATCTGGCCCTAAAAGGACAGATTCTCAACATCATGAAACACAAGCCTTCCTAAGACAGTAAGACATTCAAAACACCTATTAGTGTTATTCATATTATGAGTGTAAAATATCCCACCTGTCTCATTTTCATTAAAGTCCATATTCAAATATCACTAGTCCATCTGCTCTTTTCCACTGTGGAGAGCCCCACAAATGTGCCTCAGAATTAGCACAATTTCCCAAGACATGCCCCTTGTCCCATTGGGAACAGATTTTAGATGAGAGGACTTGGCTAACTCATATGCCTCTTGGAGTCCTTACACTAATCATGGTCAAAAATGGCTCCAGGTGGTTTTGGACTAAAAAGGTTCCCTTGTCTCCTACCCAATATACACCCATTAAAGTGGTTGCTTATTGTGATCTCTATACTTAAGGTGCTTATATGGCACAACCATTCAGACTGTACACTTAGATTCCCATAATGCCATTGGTGAGAGATAATCCCAGCATTAGCTCAGAATAGCCATTGAAGCCTTACTGGGAAAATGGAAACAGTACTTAAGGAGAGTGCTAAATCTCACACATAGGGCTTCATAATTGTAGGTCGATATGGTTTTTCCCATGCTCATCCCCTTGCCTGCACATCTTGAGATACTGGTACTAGCACCCCCAGTGACTCTCCCCTACTATGTGGGAAGCTCACTGGGACCAACTGTCTGACATGGAATAGAAGTCAGTATATCTCACTGATGGCAACACTATCATGGTAGACAATGCAACTCATTGGAGGGACACAGAATATCACCTTTCCTCAACCAACCCACTTACCCAAGATCACTTTTTGAGGCCTGCACAGTTGGCAGAGCTAGAAGTGGCCCAGTGGTCATCTAGTATGCTCTGAGTTTCCAGTTGCCTAATTTCCAAATCCTCATTGAACCTTGGGCTATAGTCAAAGAGCTGGGAGGTGGATCAGATCAATGGAAACAAATTGTCTTTTTTCATACAAGAAAGGCACTTGTGGAAGATTCCAGATTTGGAAACAACTCACAACCTCATCCATTTCCACTCTGTAGTGGTGTGAAGCTGTAGGTACCCAGTAAACACATGTTCTTAAATTTAAGTCATTCCTGTGGGTATGAACCTCTTGTAAGTAGAACCTTTTGATGTGTTTACTTCAATTAAGGTGTGACCCACCTCAGTCAGGATGGGTCTTAATCCTATTACTGGAGCCCTTTATAAGAGAATGAAATTCAGACAGAGAGTGAAAACCACAGAAAGTAAGAAGCTGAAACACAACTTGGAATAGAAGGACTAGACCAGGAGATATTGCCGTGTACCTTGCCATGTGACAGAGGAACCAAGAATCATTGTAAGCCCTCCCTAGAATACCACAGTCTTTGGGGAAAAGAATCTTCTTGATGATGCCTTGATTTTGGCAGTTTCCTGGACTCAAAACCATGTGGGAATAAATTCCCATTGTTTAACCCAACTCATTACATGGTATTTGCTTAATTAACCTAGGTAAATAAAACACATACACTAAACTCAGCAAACTAGAGAAACTTTTCGAACAGACTGCTGAAAAGTTACCTAAAATTAATTCCTACACAGCATAACTGGTGCACCTTTCTGAACTGCCCACTCAGACCCCTGAAGCTTTTGCTATCAAGTAGCAGTCTGGGCCCACGGCCCCTTAGGACTCAGAGGCTCCTTTGCCTTGATGGAGAGAACATATAAAAAGGGATGGGCATCTAGGCCTATCACTGTCCAAAAGAATTGCTGAAAACTGTGACTTGTGCTCCCAATCCAATCATTGGTATCCCAGGGATGGGGTTATATTTCACAGAGGGAGTGTTAAAGTCTTCTCCCATTGCTATATTTATTTCATAGGTATTCTTCCCATCATTTCTGAAGTAACCTGAAATTGGAGATTATTGCTCCCAAGCTGAGGCCAAAAAGCTATATGTGGTAGATTACAGTTATATTGAAAAATGACCTCCTTATACTCTGCCTGGGTCACTTCCTCTTTTAAGGCATTCAACCTTTTGGGTAAAACATCACTCAATGCTGACGGCAATCTCCCTGGTGATTGAAGATGTACACAGCGATCTATGCAGTAAGCTCACTTATGGCTAAAGCCCATAGATGTCCTTGTATTACAATTAGTCCATTGCTTCCTTGACCAAACAGCTGGGCACAATTACCTGGCCAAGTTGACACATTAGACTAACCATGACACACACCCTCCACAATTCTTTTTTTATTTTATTTTATTTTTTTAATTAAGTATTTATTTTTGATATATCTGTATATATTTTTAGGATACATTGATTACATAAATTTTGACAGAGATTACAGGAGTACCCATATGCCACCCCTGACCCCTCCCACAACCCCCACATGCACATCCCTAAGTGTGGCATAATGCCTCTAATAGTTACACACATTTGGGGGCTTTGCCATCAGACATAGATCACAGTTCAGGCCATAGATAACCCTCTCTTCTTTACAGTTCCTGAATGATACATGATCATACAAACTGGCTTACATCCTCTATTGCAGCATCATCCATGACAACTCCCAGGTCCCTCCCCCCCAAAAAAAAACCCGCATTACAATTGCTCTTCCCTCATCCTGCTCCCAAA
>PVKH010044863.1:0-10639 GCA_004027955.1 Chaetophractus vellerosus | reverse complement strand
GGAATTACAGA
The DNA here is from genome assembly GCA_004027955.1 of Chaetophractus vellerosus. NCBI lineage: Eukaryota > Metazoa > Chordata > Mammalia > Cingulata > Chlamyphoridae > Chaetophractus > Chaetophractus vellerosus. Next base: position 10,628 of record PVKH010044863.1, on the reverse strand, counting down.
GGAGGGCTATGACTGCCAAAAACTCCACCTTCTGTGGTGGGTATGAAAGGGGGGACAAGGAAACCCACTCAGGAGCCTCAACTTCTAATCAGCAAAGAACCCCCAAAATCAGAATCACATCCTCGTCTGTATGAAAGCTTTTCAGCTAATCAAAATTAATGACATTTCTGTTTATTGGTGAGAAAGTGGGAGAGACGGAGACTTATAAGATGATAAATTATAAAATGTCTCGGCCTTAGCATTTCCTCTAGCATCCCAACACACTTCAACTTTAATTTTGTTCCAAGGCAACCTCCCCTTATTTGAGCATATTCTTCTGAATTTGCGTGAGGGAAAAAACTCTATATCTCATGTGTACACTTTTTTTGGCTATAACCCCCCAATCAATATGCCCCCAGAAAATATGCACATTACCCAGATTGCCAAAGGACAGTCCTGGGAAAAACAATAAGGAAAAGAAAAGCAGAAAAGTTCTCTGCTTATTGGCACAAAAACATACTACCATACTTTATGGCTTTCAGTAGAAAGTTAGATATGTGGGCCCACTCACGGGCCCACAAGTTTGTTACTAGGAAAGGAATCAATGGAGTTAAGAATAGTCTATATATTTGGCAAGCCTGTGTCAGCATCACTGAGACGCTCCCAGCCATTGTACTAGCCTGTATGGAACTGGACATACACCCAAAGGAACTTTGTGAAGTTATTTCCAAATACACTGTTCTTGTTTGCTAAGTTACCAAAATACAGATACCATGAAATGGGTTTTGAGGCTGAGTAAAATGTCCAAATCAAGGCATCATCAAGACAATGCCTTCTATTAAAATACTGGCTGCTGGACATCCTGGGCTCCTCTGTCACAAGACAAGGCACATGGCAGAGCCTGCCGGTCTCTCCCTCTCTTCCAGGTTTCATTGCTTTCAGCTTCTTGCTTCTGTGGCTTTCTCTCTCTTTGTCTGAATTTCATTCTCTTATAAAGAACTCCAGTAAGAGGATTAAGACCCACCCTGAATGAGGTCATCTTAACCCAAGATCCTATTCCCCAAAAAATCCTACTTACTATGGGTCCTCACCCACAGAGATGGATTAACTTTAAGAACATATTTTTCTGGGGTACATACAGCTTCAAACCATCACATATACCAAGGCCAAGATTAAGATTATAAAGGGCTGAAATGCCACTGATGTGGTGGCCATGCAGTTAGTGCCACCCACAGCCTGTTAACCCAGTTATCAGCTCCCAATTAGCCACATATCCCTTGTTGTGTACATAACTCCACTTTCTGCAAGGAGAGCTCCTGGCCTCATCGAATCTATATAGCCTCTTCCATTCATCCCTTCCCTTTAGTGGGAGTAGCTAAGGAATCTCAAAAGTCTGGATAGCATAGAAAAAAGGTGGCATGGGCTTTGAAGCCAGAGTTGGGTTTGGATTTCAACACTGCCCTGGCTAACCTTGGGACACTGGGAAAGTTACCACTCTCTCTGAGCCTGTTTCTTAAACTGTAAAATAGGAATAACGATACCTACATCCCAGGGTTGTTGCAATGATTACAGCAATATATGTTAAGTGCCTAACATATATTAAGGACTCAGTATGTATATAAGTTATTTTTTTTCTTGAAGGGCAGATCAATTAGCATGAGGTATAATTTCTCCAGCATTGTTGTCTCTCTTCCCTATGTTGGTACATTTTTTGGCCATCACAGGGACCATAGGACATGCCAGGTTCCAGAAGACTTCAGGAGCAGGGGAAGAGAAAACTGAAGAGGAGTAGGAGGAAGAGGAGCAGTAGCAGCTAATATTACAGTGCTTGCAATGTGCCAAGCACTGTCCTAATCTGTTCATCTACATTAATTAACTCATTTCATTTTCATAGCAACCCTATAAGGTTAGTACCATTACTTATCCCCATTGTATAGACAAGAAAACTGAAGTACAGAGATGATAAGTGCCAGACCCAGGATGCAAACCAAGGCTGAATGGCTCCGGAGTGTGCATTAGTGACCACTGTTCAGGGACCCAAAGAAACAGATGGAATCTGCTCAATGAAAGATAGTTGGGAACTTTAGGGAGTAGGCATCTCTGTTCCCCAAAGACACAAAGGTCATAATTTGGATGTAAAAGAGGTGACCCATGGGCCTGAGAATGCTCTCCTGACACGAAGAATGTAGAAAGAGTAGTGCTGGTACATCCACTAGTTCAGAAAAGGGACCAAGTAAGCTTGTGCCCACTGTGGTCATGTTTTCAGACCAACTGCTTCCAGATCATTGGGAAACTGAGGAGGTTTAGTAGCATGTCAGTTCCTGTTCTCCCTTTCATGTCCTCTTTGCTCCTTAGTAGCAATTAGGCATTAGGTTGAGTAGTCTTTTTGCTTGAGAGATGCCTTTGGCTATTAAAGGAGATGTTTGGAAGGGAGACATGAAGGCCTCTCCATTGCCTTACCCTCAAGGACAGACATACTTGCCAAAACCAAAAGAGAGAATTGGTCCAAATGTCAGGAAGTGGCTGGACTGAGTGACAAATGGAAAGAGAACTTCAAAGATATCTTTATTTACCAATGAAATTGATTTGTTAAAAATATATATATATCTTAATTGGAAAATCATGGCTATACACTCCCATACCAAGGAAAGAAAGTCTAAGTTCCATGAGTACAGTTACTATTTCCCCTCCATTTACCTTAAATGAATGCCATTGTTTCAAAGGCACTCCCACAGCAATATTTCCTTCATTTCGTGCTCCAGCAAAATAAGACGCATTGGAGCCACATTAAATATTCAAAAGACCAGACGATGCCTGTTTTTTTTCCAGGACCATTTCTATATACAATGGGGGCAATGCACATGATAGTTTCAAAGGTTCTCCAGATCACCTTACAGAGGATTTTGTTGTTGTAATAGGTGCAGGAGGTTAGAAGCAAGCGTATTTCCATGTGTCCAGCAATTATTCAATCTAAAAAGCCCCATGGAACTTACATGCACTCTAGAGTTCACAAGCTATAACCAAAACGCTAACTTCTGTACTGTCTGTGGCACAAATAATATGGATCCAAAAAGTGCAGACTGAAGAGGAAACCCCAGAGGTGGCAGAGAATAAACATCTCACTGCTGCGATCAGCCAGACTCACAGGAGTTGACAATTAAAGTTCACTTCTCCCTCCCCAGAAGTAAGAATAGAATGAATGGAAGCACATTGGCTACAGTGTGGAGAAAGGCCAGGATGCAGGCTTTCCTGCTGCAGCATTGATGGGAGCTACTGGAAAGGAGAAGGAGATAATGCGGTTGGCACAAAGAAGGACCAGAATCAGCCCCGCTCTTCTCCTCTTAGCCTTCCACGTTCCTGTGCTCTCTGGGGTCATCCAAAAGCCTGGAATGGGTCAACAGGGCATCAACAAATCAAAGCATGATAATCGGGACTCTTTGTATCTCCACATTCATCACAGAACCACAAAACTGCTCCAGCTTAAAGGTTTAGGCAATGTTGCTGAGGCAGTTCAAAAGCTTCAAAGTGACCATGAACTTTGAAAGCCAGAGTAGCAGTTTAGATTCCAGGCATTTCCAAGCCAATTGCTAAGAGCAACATAAGAAAGGGGGCTCATTTATGTGAATTAAGTGTTAACCTGTCCCACTCCACTCCTTCTTCCCTCCCTTCTCTCTCTCTCCCTCTGTCTCTCTCTCTCTCTCTCTCTCTCTCTCTCTCTCTCTCTCTCTCTCTGTCTCTCTCTCTCTCTCACACACACACAAACACACACACACACACACACACACATATCACTTGCTCTGGGGGAAGCCATGTTGTGAACAGTCCTATGGAGAGGTTCACATGTCAAGGAACCGAAGCCTCCTGCCAACGGTGAGGGAGTACTTAAAAGCAGACTCTCCAGCCACAGTCAAGTCGTCAGCACTGCAGCCTTGTCTGACAGCTTGACTGAAATTTTATGAGAGAACCTGAGACAGAACAACCCAGCTATTTAGCTCCCAAATTCCTGACCCTCAGAAACCATGTAAGATAATAAATGTTTATGGTTTTAATTACTAAGTTTTGGGATAATTTGTTATCCGGCACTAGATAAACTAACACAAATAGTTGCATAAGTCATATAGCTAAAATGTAGTGGTATGTCTGTTTCGCAGATCTATACCTTTAACATAACACCACTTTGCACCATTCTGCAAAGACTATAGTAATCCTGACCACCATAAATAATGGCTTCCATCATGGTGCTTTGGTTGCAAGAAACAGAAACTCAATCAAGCTAGCTCAAGTAAAGTGGGGATTAATGAAAGAAGCACTCATCAAAATCATAGTTCTCCAAGGACAGGAAACAAAGCAGAGAGTTTTGCCTTCAACATGAAAGAGTGAGCACCTACCAACTGATCTTCCCATAAATAACATCTATAAATGGTAGAAGAAAAAAAATAAAAGCCTGACATCTCCAAGGACTGGTAAAAAAAAAAAAGCAAACATATTTTGGAGGGCAGTCAAAACATGTAACAAGAAAGCAGCACAGTGTGAATTCCACATTTTTGAAGGCATGCCCTGAGGGCATCCAGAATCACAGCCAGGTGGAATGGCTAAAATTCCAAGAAAATGTCTGCTACTTTTCTGGCTAGAGAAACCAAAGGAAAAATCTCAGGGAAACTGGACAGCCAGAGGGTTATTGGAGAAGAGAACCAAGAAATCAGAACACTAAATTCTATGCTTTAACTCAACCCTTTAGCCCACAGTTTAAATGGAAAGAAGAGCCCCTGAACCAGGTATGCACAGTTTAAATGGAAAGGAGCCAGCAGCTAAGGCTTAAAGAAGTTGGAATCTGAACTGGCACCCATCACAGGCATCACAGCTTACATTTTAAGTCTAATCAACTTAGTCACCTACTGAAAGAAAAACACCAACACTCTTTAGAGCAATATAACAAAAGGCAGAATCTCCACAATATAGTGTTCACAATGTCCAGATATAACACAAAGTGCTCAACATATGAAAGGTCAGAAAAATGTGATCTAGTCTCAAAGGAAAATGCAATCAATAGATGCCAAACTATAGATGACCCTTATGCTGAAATTATCAGAAAAAGGATTTTTAAAGTAGCTATTTTAAGTATACTCAGTGGGATAAAGGAAAACATGCCCATAATGAATGAATTATAGTGTTGTACCTCAGAAGAGAATTGAAATATATATATAAAAGAAACAAATGGAAATTTTAGAATTGAAAAATAAAACACTTGAAATTAAAAATTCTGTTGATGGTCCTACTAGCAAAATAGAAATGAAAGGAACCAGGAAATTGGAGAAAGATCAATAGAAATCATTCCATTTCAATACAAGATTTGAGCAAAAAAGAAATTAAGACGAGCCTCAGGGACTTGTGAAAATTTTTCAAAATGGCTAACTGAGAGAGAGAATGGGTGGGGAGTTTTTTGAAGGAAAAACTGCAAAAAAAATCCCAAAATTTTAAAGATTAATTTATAGATTCATTAAGCTTTATAAATCTCAAACAGGCTAAATTTATAGAAACCTATAATTAGGTACACTATAGTCAAATGATGATAATCAGTCTCAAGAATAAAAGTGAAATAAAAACATTTTTAGGTAAACTAAAAATTCAGGGAATTTGTCCCACTAATAGACCTGTACTGAAAGTACTTCATGAGGAAATGATCCCAGGGAGAATCTTGGCTTTTCAGGAATGAATGAAGAGCATCATAAATAAATGGCAAATATATTGGGTAAATATAAAAGACTTTTTAATTTTACTTTCTTTAGAATACATATGACCATTCCCAGCAAAAAAGTATAACCTTGACTTATTTAATATTTAATGTATGTAGATTAATATATATGACAACTGTAACTCAAAGGATGATAGGATAGAGCATAAATAAACATATACATTACAATATTTCTACTTTTGTTATGTATAAACTATGAAGACCGTAAAAAGTTATGGCTGTATATATAGAGCAAGCATTAAAAAAATTAATGTTGTGGACAAATTGTGGATTAATCAATGGCAAGAATAGGGCAATTACTTCTTTAAGAGAAGACTCTTAAAGCTAATAAGAGGGCCGGCTGTAGCCCAGTGGATAGGGTGCCAGTTCACCACATGGGAGGCCCCGGGTTCGGTTCCCAGGGGCCTCTCCGAGTGGGCAGACTGCCTTGAGAGGGCAAGCCACCGTAGGTGGGGCAGAGCCGCCACGGGCAGGGCAAAAATCCACCACGGGCAGGGCAAAAGGCTGCCACAGGCAGGACAAAGCCGCCACGGGCAGGGCAAGTCGCCCGTGAGCGGGGCAGAGCTGCCCGCGAGCAGGGCAAGCCGCCTGCACAGTGAGCTGACTCGGCACATTGCCGCAACGCAGGGAGACAAAGCAGACACAGAAGAACGCAAAAATGAACACAGCAAGAACAAGCAGAAAAGGGGGGGGGGGATATGTAACAACAACCAAAAAAAAAAGCTAATAAGAGCAAGCTCCCCTTCTGTTCTCCTCTCTCCATAATCTTCCCTTTCTAGATAATGCTTCCTCTCCCAGGGGTCCTTAAAGGTTTTTCATCCTTCAGCCTCTTCAATAGGGCAAGAGACATCATGGAATATCTCCCCTACCTGAAAAAAATTAATGCTAACTATATCTTAAAACCAATAATTGAGCAAAAATGGAATTTAAGATATTGAATAGTGCAAAAAATCAGAGAAGTTAAAAAAGCACTAAGAATAAAATGTTAGACCTAAATTCAACCATACTATAATTATATTAAATATTAATGGACTTAACACTCTAATTAAAAGCCCTAGATCATCATAATGGATTAAAGAAAAAGGAAAAAAAAAGAATATAACCAAAAAAAAATGAGAAACGTTTCAACATTTCATAATTATGAAGGGGCCAATTTATCAGGATAACAAAAAGTCAAAAATGTGTACATGCCTTGTAACAGAGCCTTAAAATATACGGATTAAAAATTGACAGAATTAAAGAAATAGATGATGTCACAATAGATTGGGAGAATTTAACACCCCTCTTTCAGCAAATGATAGAAAAACTAGACCAAAAAAAAATCAGTAATTACTCAGAATTACTGGACAACACTACCATTCACATTTACCTAATTTATGTTTCTTTTATAGAACTTTACACCCAACAACTGCACAGTATACACCATGGGGGGGGTGCCTTTATACAAATTTATTTATATTCTTAGTGAACAAAATTGCATCTGAAATATTGTTTACTTATGATGCAAGTAAAATGCATTAAGTAGATTAAAATATAAAATAACCTCTGTTTCAAAAGCACCAAAATCTTTTGAACAACAGTATGGTAATAAAAGTGATTAATGCTAAAACTTCAATAAACAACCATTTGTTTTATCTATGTAGCATCCTCCATACAAGATACAGAATGCAATTCACCCAGAGGAGGATATATCACCTCACTAGGGCCAATGAGTTCTCCCTCCCCACAGCAATATTTTCTAGCTTTTGTTGGTCTGTATCTTCATCAGCACTTAGTATTTTTCTAATTAACTTTTTATTTTTAAAGAAGCTTTAGATTACATAAACGTTACATAAAAAATATAGAGGATTCCCATATGCCCTCCCCCTCCCCCTCCCACACTTTCCCAAATTAACAACATCTTTTATTGGAATGGTACATTTATTACATCATTTTTAAGTGCACATGGTAAATTCATCAAGATAAAAAACATTAGATAGCCCATATTGCAAGTTTCAATAAATTTGAAAGGATTGAAGTTGTATTAGTTTGCCAAAGGGTACTGATGCAAAGTATCATAAATCTGTTGGCTTTTATAAAGGATTATTTATTTGGGGTAAAAGCTTACAGTTACAAAGCCCTAAGAGTTCAACTCAAGGTTGCTTTCTCACCAAAGTCAGTTGTCACGTGTTGAAAAGCAAGATGGTCGCTGATCTCTGTGAGGGTTCAGCATTCCCTCAATTGAAGACTGGCATAAGGCTTATCTCCCAGGGCTTCATCTCTCTCCTGACATAAGGCTGGTTTCTCTCCAGGCTTTCTATAGCAGTCTCAGCTCTCTTCCCAAGATCAGTTGTAAGCTATCACGCAAATGAGTCATCTCTCCCCAGGGCCCCCAGGATCAAAAATGACAGTGCTCTCTCTCTTCCTGTGTATTCTTGAGTGAGTATCCATTTATATCAGCCCACCAAGGGGGCAGGGACTCAACTGGAGTTACAACTTACTGATGTGGTTAAATCAAAGCCCTAATCTTGACTGGTAATTTAATCAAGGGCCCCTCAACTGAATCCAATAATCAAAGGGTATAACACCCAGAAGAATAGTTGACAAACATAATCTTTCTCTTTTTGGAATTCACAAAAATAATCTCAAACTGTCACAGAAGTCATACAAAGTATATTCTTGGACCACTAAAATATTAAATTCAGAGTCAGTAACAATAACATACCTACAATAACCACAAATGTTTGGAAGTTAGACAACAAACTTCTAAATAATCCATGGATCAAAGAATTTTTTAAAAATTTGTAACTGAATTATAATGAAAATTCAACATATAAATCTTAGTGTAATGCATCTAAATCACTTCATAGAAGGAAATTTATGGTTTTAAGTGCTTATATTAGAAAAAAAGGAAAGATCTACAATCAATGACTAAAGGTTCTACCTCAAGAGAAAAGCATAGCAAAAAAAAAAGGAAAGTAAAGTCAAAGCAGGTAGAAAGAAGGCAATTAATTAATAGCAAGAAACAATGAAATAGAAAACAGTGAGTTGAATTAATAAAGCCAAAATCTAGTTCTTTGAAAAAAAATCAACACATTTCTTTGATCTCTAGTTGGACGGAGTAGAGTGTGGGAGTAGGATGGAGGAGAGGACACAATGGCTGATATTAGGAATAAAAGACGGATTATCACTACAGGTCCTGCAGACATTAAAAAAGATAATAAGAGAAAATTACAAACAGCTTTGTGCCAACAAATTTGACAATGTAAATGAAATAGATATATTACTTGACAGTTAGCAAAGCATAATCAAGAGATGTAGATAATCTGATAGCTATTAAAGAATGAGATTCCTTGTTTAAAAAAAAATTCCAGACGTGATAAATTCTAACAACCATATAAGAAAGAAATAATTCCAATTCTACACAAACTCTTCCAGAAAATAAGGAAGAAGGGTAATATCCTGATACCAAAACCATGCTAAGACATTATAAGAAAACTTTGGATCCATATCATATTTTTGAACAGAGATGCAAAAATTCTTAACAAACTAATAGCAAATCAAATCCACCAATATATCAAAGGAATAATGAATGTATCATGACCAAGAGGAGTTTATCCCAGTAATGGAAGGCTAGTTTTAACATTTAAAAAGAAACCAGTGTAATTCTTCATATTAACAGAATAAAAGGAAAAACTATGCAGTCGCTTCAATAGATATATAAAAAGCATTTCACAAAATTAGAAATCAACTGAAAATAAAAACTCAAAGCAAATTATGAATAGAAGTGAACTTCCTCTACCTGGTAAAGGGTATCTAGAAAAAACTTAGAGTAAATCCCATACTTACTAATGAAATAAGAAATGTTTTTCTCTTAAGATCAGGAACAAAGCAAAGTTGCCCAGACTTACCAGTTATTTTCAACACTGATGGTGCTAGCAATTGCAATAAATTAAGAAAAATAGAAAGTCATAAAGATTAGGAAGGGAAAAATAAAACTAACTCTATTTGATTATTACAAGATTATTTATTTACAAAATCCTCAGGAACCTACAAAACAACTACCAGAGTGAATTTTAGCAAGGCTTCAGAAAACAACTACCAGAGTGAATTTTAGCAAGGCTTCAGAAAACTGAATTGAAATTTTAAAAATTGACCAAAAAATCAAAATCAATTGAATTTATGTATTCCAGCAGCAAACAAGTGAAACACAAAAGTTTTAAAAATTTTAAAATTTTAAAATTAGTTTTAAAAATTAAAACTAATTTTAAAATTCTATACAAATAAAGAAAACAACCATTTTGAAATCATAAAATCCTATCTTAAATGATGATTGATGGAAAATCCAAATTATAATTACAGATTACAGTCTAATTTAAAAATAAAGACAAAGTACATATTACTTATCAAAATTTATGTGATACAGCCAAATCTATAACCAGAGGCAAATTCACAGCTTTAAATTTTTTAGAAAAACAAGAAATGAAAATAAAACAACTAAACAGTTATCATAAGAAGTTAGAAGAATAGCAAAAACAAATCTAAGAATAGCAGAATGAAACAAAGAAAAAGGCAAAAATTAATGGATTTGAAAACAAATATAGATGTCGAAAGTAATTCTAATAAAGGGTAATATGCACTACCAGATGTCAAGATGTAGTATAAAGGTATAATTAAAGCAGAATGTGGGGGCCCGGCTAGATAGCTCAGTGGATAAAGAGCACACTGGGGTACCACATGGGAGGCCCCGGGTTCGGTTCCCGGGGACCTCTCCGAGCGGGCAGACAGCTTGAGAAAGGCAAGCCGCCATGGGCGGGGCAGAGCCGCCGTGGGCAAGGCAGGAAAAAAAAAAGCCGCCACGGGCAGGGCGGAGCCCCCACGGGCATGGCAAAGTCACCCGTGAAAAAGCAGAGCTGCC
>PVKH010044862.1:0-10562 GCA_004027955.1 Chaetophractus vellerosus | reverse complement strand
CCACTAATTGCAACTCATTGAAAAAGGTTGACCTCAATTTGTAAGAGAATTTAATAACTGGAGAAGTAAAAAATCACATACTAATAGAATTTAAATATTTTAAGATAGTATTTTGATAGAATCAATGTATGAAAATTGATAGTATTTATACATGGTATGGGGAAAGGCCAGGTCACATCTCATAATTTGGAGAACTCACAAGACAACAAAAAAATAAGAAGCCACCTTCAGGTCTATTCACTTCTGAGGCAAGTTCCAGAGACAAACCACACTTTGCTCTTCTCCCAATGTTCTGTGCTGTTCAGCTTATTTATTTATGGGAAAATGCAACCTCTATTTGTATTCCCTTTGTATAGGGAAAGCATTTAATAAATCCAATGAGTGATCCTTTCCAGGGAGAAAATCCAGATTGTGCTCCTAAGACCTTGGAAATTAGAGCCAGGTCCTTTCCTAGGGTCAGCCCAGATTGAATGTTCAGTCTGGAACTAGACCAAGTTGGCCCAAGACCTCTAAGTCTCTGCAGATGCCCAGAGACATAAATCTCCCAATCCCCAGAATGTGGGGACAGTGAGCAATGCTCCCCAATTTTAAGGATGCTGGCCCAGTGAGCAATCTATTCAGTCAGGTCTGGTGGTGGTGTACCAATAAGACTGAGGAATGCATTTATCCTTCCCTAGGGTAATGGGTGGATCTTCCAGGATTCCAGTAGACTCCCTATTGGGGTGTCTTCTCAGAAACTGGGATGACCTGCCAATTGATAGTCTAAAAAGAAGCTAATCTTTTGTGCCACATCATGTGCCTGCAGGATAGCTGAGTGGGCTCTGTATGGGACCCTGAATTCCAGTTAAGCCTGTGTAAGAGAGCAGGAGAGGACAGACAGATCTGAGGGCCAGAGACCACATGATCATGTTTCCTTAAATTGATGAGGAAATGTACTAAGATTAAAAAGTCCCTGACCATTTCTATCTCCCTGCTTATTCCCTTGTAACACTCCAATCCTCCCAGTGAAAAAGCCTTCACAGGGATTTATCCCTTGCCAGGAGGTAACTAATGGTATATAACCCCCAGAGCAGCCCCAATTCATCTCATGTCAGGAGCAGAGTTTCTCTGGACCCCTTAGCTTTGTACTTAGCCACTGCCTGGGGATTTTCCTGGAGGAACTAAACAGGAGGGTCGTGTATGAAATTTTTGCCATGGACAGACACTGGGAGTTTTGTGTCTAGGTGATTCTAAAGTCAAGTCTTTCCTTAATCAAAGTAAGTGTAAAAGTCTTCTGTTCTAATCTGTGCTTGCCTTAACTTTGTTAGTCTGCTTATGCCTAAGAACTCATAAATCAGATTTGGTGTTTGCCTGTTACAAATTGGATAACAATGAAAGGTAACTTAAAAATGAGTCTTTAAATGTCAATATTTTATTGCAATTGGATTTGGTGTATAATTCACAAGTAGAATTAGTTCAACTGCTGGCAAAACAGAAAACTTAGCAAAGCTGTTACTAATAAAATTTGTTTAGTTGCTTAGTTAATAAATACAAGTGTTCAAATTGTTTTAAAGTAGAAACTGTAACTAAGAGTTAAGATAATTATAGATGCCTTTATATTATAAAATAGCAGAAGGGTAATATCTGAAATTGCTATAATAAGGTGGATTTAACCTAGAATTTGATATTGTGATGGTAATTCTAAACAAAGTTTACCTTAGTTTATGCTTACTCCAGGTCTAGCCACAGCCTTGCTTTAGCTCACTAGCTTTAGGTTACCCATAGATTTCAGCTATTGTGATGGAAATTATAAACTGAGTTTGCCTTTGTTTATGGTTATTTCAGGCCTAACCTAAACCCTTGCCTTTGCTTATGGTTACTTCACAACAGCTTCTCCCCCTATGGCTCAAAGAAAAGCAAACTTGGAACACCTCTGTCTCCTGTCCTTCCACTGGTACTAGTGACCCTGCTTCCTTTTTGACTCCAAGTGTTTGTGGCCTGGTAGAGCAATTGACCCTCAGCTTGGATATCCACTCTTCTAGTCCAGCAGTTGAGAACTGGGGAGGGTGCCTCCCACCTTAAGTGTGGATGTTCCTAAAAAACAGCAAGTCATGAGCAAAACCAGTTTCCCTGAGGCTTCAATGACTTCAGTGAGTAGATACTGAAATTAGTTTTTTCATCAAGGTCAAAGTCAAAAAGGAATATAACCAAAACTCTGAAGTAAAAGAAAAGGATGTTAATTCTATTTTAAAGCATTGGGAACATTTTGGGTATAAGCCAATAATTAAGGTACTAAATTCCTTTGCAAAACTTCATGGTCACAATGCAAATTAGAGTAATTGGAAATAGCCTTTAAAGAACTCTTTTAAATGTTATTTTACAGTTAAACTTATTTTGTAAAAGAATGATAGTTTTTTAAAGATTTATTTATCCTCCCCTTGCTGCTTGTGCTTGCTGTGTCCATTTGCTGTGCATTTTCTGTTTCTGCTTGTCTTTCTTTGTTGTGTTATCTTGCTGTGCCAGCTTACCTCACCATGTGGGCTGTCAGCTCATCACACCATGTGGGCCATCAGCTCATCTTGCCACATGGGCCATCAGCTCACCATGCCATGTGGACCAGCTTGCCTTCACCAGGAGTCCCCAGGAATTAAACACAGGACCTCCTATATGGTACACAGGAGCCCAACCAATTGAACCACAGCCGCTTCCCCCAAAGAATGACAGTTTTAAGTAACTTTATTCACTTGTATTTTGTGGCTAAGTCTCTATTTGTCTCTGCCAATTTGCTCAGTGTACATTTCTATACATGAGAATGGTGATATGAAATTAACAAATGAAATTTCTTAAAAGAGATGTATTCAAATTGTAAAATAAAATATTCACTTATATATGTGAATAAGTATTCCTGAGCCCAAATTAAGCTAAGCAGGATGGAAAGGTCATATAGAAATCTGAATACAGAAATAACTGGGAAAGGGAAAAACATTTTCCTAAGATCTTTGATCTACACAACCCCCAAGGCCTTCTCTTTGCAAGAGATCTGACAGAGGGCTTAGGTGTGTCAGATTAAAACAATATCTTCTAGGCTGTGGAATTATGAATCACTTTGTCCTGTAATTCCCCAATTTAAACCTACCAGCCTTAAAATATAGATGGTTAATAATCAAATTACCAAACTTCAATAAGAAAAGGAAAAATCCTTGAAAGCTATGGAAATATCTTTTTAAAAAATTAAACAATTATATTCTAAAACCTAGCAGACAGTATGCTTTTAAGATTATTCACACACTTAGAGTTTTATTAAAGAAAAGAGGTTTTAGCCTCCTGTTAAAGGAGGAAAAAGAAAATTCCTTGCATAAACTATAATGGTTTCAATTTTATTTAACTTGAGGGTAATCTCCTAAGTTTTATAGGGTATCAAATAAATAAATTAACATTACATGTATTAAATCTTTAGATGATTAAAGGCATATAATCATTTTTAATGAAATTAAGTTAAAGAAGGAAATGTAGATCTGCTCTCTCTTAAATGGATAAAGTAATTTTTTTTGGTTACTAATTGTAATTTAATAAGCTTGTTTAGAGTTAAAGTAACTTCTACTTTAAAGAAGTTTATGAAAGCTTCATCTAAACTGAAGTATTTAAATGGCTAATTCCTGGAAGCTATTATTAATTAGAAACTTAAATTGATATTAATAACAAATAGTAACTTCATAACAGGAAAAGCTGTAAGAAGCCACCCAATTTGCATATTAAAGTGGTGGTAAGAAGAGATAACTGATATTCCATTGGGACTCCTCAGGTTACAAAAAATAATAGAGGGGGCCAGCTGTAGCCCAGTGGATAGGGTGCCAGTTCACCACATGGGAAGCCCTGGGTTTGGTTCCTGGTGACCTCTCTGAGTGGGCAGACCACCTTGAGGGGGCAAGCCACCATGGGTGGGGCAGAGCTGCCATGGGCAGGGCAAAAAGCCACCATGGGCAAGGCAAAGTTGCCACAGGCAGGGCAAGTTGCCCATGAAATGGAGCAGAGCCACCCATGAAATGGAGCAGAGCCACCCATGAAATGGAGCAGAGCCACCCACAAGAGGGGTAAGCTGCCTGCATGGTGGGCCCACTCAGCACATTGCCAGAGCAGGGGGAGACAAAGCAGACATAGAAGAACACAGGGATGAACACACAGCAAGGGCAAGCAGAAAGGGGGAGATATGTAACAAAAAAATAATAGAGAAATCATTTTTCCTGTGTCACTAAAGTAAAACACCATAATTAATGTAATCTTGGTAAGGGTGTAAAAGTAAAAGACAAAATACTGAAATAGTTAAGTTTGTTTGATATGTTACACATTGCATTGGAACATTTAAAATGTGTTTAAAAATTAAGAGATAGACTTCAGTATCACCAAACTCTCTTGTACATTTAAACCAGGCCTTCCATACACTGCATTTTGCTTCCCCATTTGAGTTATTGGCTAGGTCATTCACTAACCCCTAAAAAAATAAATTACATATTACATCTCTGAACATAATACTGAAGTAGATGGAGGTTATGATGCAGTTTCAGACTGCTGCAGCAGCCAGCATTGGCTCAATTTGGCCAAGTGTACAATGGACATTACCTCCACACTAGCTCTGTTTTATAGCCCTGAAGTGTGTTATGCTCCAGGCTGGTGAAATATTGGAGCCTAACTTCCTAGCTTTTCTCTGAGGTCAATGGTGCTGCAGCATGCTGGCTGTGTGAAGAGCATACCGAGTGGAACAATGATTACTACAGTGATGTAAGCAGACTTTAAACACAATTGGCATTATGGCCTACTATCATGGAGACATAACAGGTATGGTATTTCAAATCTAGAGCTTAGATCTATTAACTGCAGCTCAAAGAGAATATTATGCATTGATGGGTTTATCAATTAGTATTAAGTACTGCATCTATATCTCTTCTATTCTAGATCATATGCAGAGGGAAATTAAACATGATAAATATCCTGGTATATTTAATTCATTTTCTAAGTATTTAATGAAAGTGACTTTAAAACAAAAGAATGGCTCTCTTAAGTACTGCCTTTATTTTGGTTGCTATAGGTCTGTCTTGTTGTTGCCTATACTGTCTTTGTGAGTGTATGACTAGGGCAGTGCCTCTCTTCTTACATCTCCCAGCCTTTCTAAGCATAAGCACTGCTGTGGGAACAGGGTTTGGCAGTTTATACCCAAACCAAGCAGGCCTACCCCAATCTCTCCCTAGAATTAACCAACAGGATAAAAGAACTCAAGGAAGAATGCCTTTTCCCATCAACTTTGAGAGGATGCAAGCTCTGAATGCACCTGAACTTTCTTACTGTTGTGGACAAGTGTGTCATGGCTTGTCCCCTTTTTACACCTGCTCATCATCCTCTTTATATTTTTTGTGGGACAATTAATCTTTAAAATTCTAATTTATTTTATTTCTTACAGAATCAATGCCTTATTAGTCTTGAGTGGATTTCATCTTGTTCCAAACAGGTTGCTGGATCTGTCTTCCCTCAACCTCAATAGAATAGCCAGAGAGGTTGATACCCTGTCAGGCAGGGACTACTGCACTAATCATCCAGAAGCAACTACAGAATAATAACCACTACCCTACAACACCCTTTTAAGAACAAGCACATGCACTCTCTGAGGGAGAGTTGAGGCATGTTAGTATAGGGAAATGAGGAGATGAGCCACAGCATGGCCAACAGACAACATTCCCACAAGACCTCACCAAGATCTGACTTTAACCTTAAGATCTCAGTTTCACTTTCTGGGACCTCCCATTGGCCCCAGATATTCCAAGCCATCCTGACCTTTGGCCCCCACCATTGGTAGGGTGGCCAATGACAGCTGAGGTCCTTCCCCTTGGAATTTGCAAGGCAAGAAGTAATCAATAGTTTCATAAGTGTAATCACACAAACCAGATTGCTCTCTCTGCCTACAGGAGCCCACACCAAATCTTTGAGCATATTTCCATCCTTCTTTCCCATTTCTAAGCAAGTTCTGCACTTTCCCCTCATTTCCCAATAATTTTTTTCTAATGACCTAAAAAAAAAGAGAGATGAAAGAGGGGAGTGGATATAGCTCAAGTGGTTGAGCACCTGCTTCCCATGTACTAGTTTCTGTGTTTGATCCCTTGTACCTCCTCAAAACAAAATGAACAAATGAAAGAACAACTCTCACTGGGGAATGCAAATAGCTCAATGGTTGAGTGCCTCCTTCCACAGAACAAGTTCCTAGGTTTAATCCCCAGAACCCCCCACCCCAAAATAGAACTAAAACTGAAGATATAATGGAAGCCTTGGGATAAACAGGAAATAAACAGAAAACTATTCCCAAATCAAACCAATCCAAAGGAAAGAAATAGTAAAGATAAGAGCAGAAATAAATGTGATAGAAATCATAAAAATATAGAGAATATCAACAAAATCAAAAGTTGGCCCCTTGAGAAGATCAACAAAATCAACAACCCCTTAGATGAAAAAAATAATAGAATATGCAAATATATTAAATCACAAATTACAGGGGGACATTATAAATGGCAGAGATAATGATAGATCATGAGAGATACTATGAAAATGAGTAAGCCAAAAAACTTGATAATGTAAATGAGGTAGACAAATTCCTAGATAAACACTAATCAATGACACTAGAGGGAATAGAAAACCTTAACAACAAATCACACGTGAAGAAATTTAAGCAGTTATCAAAATATTGCCACAGATGAAAATCAATGGACCAAATGGCTTCAGAGGTAAATTCTACCATTCATTCAAAGACAATCTAATATCAATCTTGTTCAAACTCTTCCAAAAACTTGAATAGGAAAGAATGTTATGAAAATAATTCTATGAAGCTAATATCACCCTAATACCAAAACCAGAAAAAGATGTTAGGAAAAAAGAAAATTACAGACCAATATCTATAATGAATATAGATGCAAATATTCTCAACAAAATAGTTGCCAAGAATGCGAATATACTCACTGTCCTGATTTTGTGATAAGCAGGGTAGACTAAACATTTGCTATATTAGAAACCATGCATGTGTTCCCAGACCTAGTTTTCTACCTAGGCCTGGTTTTTAGAATGCTGGTGATAAACCAAGCCTGATTTATTATATGACCATCCTGTATGGGAATTGACTGTAACTCTGGGTATCTTTGGTCAAGCTTAAGAGATATAGCAGGGCAGAAGATGTGGCTCAAATACTTGGGTGTCTGTCTCCCATATGGATTGATCTGGGTTTGATACCCAGGACCTCCTGGTAGAAATTAAAAAAGAAAAATATAGAAGGTGCATGTGCCAGCAGGCCCCTTGCATGGGTGTGCCACTAGGCCTTGTGCATGGGTGCACTGTGAGGTCCCATATGCAGGTGCAGTATCAGGACCTGCAAACAGGTGAGTTCCCCCAAGTCCCACTTGTAGGTGTGCCATCAGACCCTGCAAGCAGGTACACCTTCAGGCCTCATTTGCTGATGCACTGCCAGGCCCCATGAGTGGGTGTGCTGTCAGGCCACATGTGCAGGTGAGCCCCCAGGCCCAATGTGCAGGTGTACCTTCAGGCCCCACTGAGCAATGCAGCAAGATGATGACATAACAGGAGAGTGACACAAAGGAGAGCAAAGATGAAACATGCCAAAAAACCAGGAACTAAGGGGACACAGGTAGTGGGATGCCTTTCTCCCACATTGGAGCCTCTGAAGAAGACAGGAGGAGAAGGATGAGAAGAGAGGGTAGGAAACAGACAGAATTGCCCAGTGAATGCACATAAAAGCAGCAAAAATGGGGGGTAATAGATAAAGGCAAGTAAAAAATAATAATAATAGGGTGGGTTGGGGGGAAAGTACAGCAAATGTAGCATATGGACTATAGTTAGTACTTTTGTAATATTTTGATGACATTCTTTCATAATTTCTAACAAATGTTTCACAACAATTCAAGGTATTGGTGGGGAGATGTATAGGAGCCCTATATGATGTTATACGTGTTTGTTTTGTAAGTTCACAACCTTCACTATATACTTATTGTTTATGTATGTTTATGTATGAATGATATACTTCAATAAAATTTAAAAAAAATACTTGCAAAGAGAATCCAAAAGCACATTAAAAGAATTATACAACAAGATCAACTGGGTTTTTTACGAGGTAAGCAAGGGTGTTTCAACACAAGAAAATCAATTATTGGAATAAACCACATTGATAAATTGAAGAAGAAAAGTCATATGATACAACCCAACTCCACACCCTACCCCCTCACAGAATACCACTGCTGAATCCAACCACATTGCTGCACCACTGTCATGTTCATCCAATTCAGAACTACACCATTCCACCTTCCATAGATAGTCCAACACAAACCCCACCTTATGCTTCCTCATGGACCAGCACCAACAAACCAATCACAGCACTACACCACTCTTACAACCCTCCAACTAGGCAAACACACTCTTCCACCTTATTGTAGATTTTCCCATATAAGCAGACTCACCCTCTACTCCCTTTCTGTCTCCTGTAAACCAATCTTCCAGACTCGAGCACTGTGTGTCTGCTCAATTTGCTTAATTAATATCACGAAGCTCATGCAACACCTGTCCCTCAGTACCTGGCTTGCTTCACTCAAGATAAGGGCTTCAAGATTCATCCATGTTATCCCTTGTGTTAATACTGCATTCCTTCTTACAGTTGAGTAATATTCCATTGTATATATATACCACAGTTTGCTTATCCATTCCTGTGTTGATGGACATTTGAGTTGCCTACAACTTTTGGCAATAATAAATAATGCTGCTATGATCATTAGTGTGCATATATCTGATCATGTCCCTGCTTTAAATTCTTCTGGGTATATTCCCAGCAGTGAGATTGCTGGATCATATGGCAGTTCTATAGTTAACTTCTTAAGGAACCATCAAACTGTCCTCCACAATGGCTGGACCATTGTACATTCCCAACAGCAATCTAACATATCCTCTCCAACACTGCTTGTCTTCTATTTTTTTAATGGCCACAAGTCTAATGGGTGTAAGATGTTATCTCATTGTAGCTTAGATTTGCATTTCCTTTATAGTTAATGATGTTGAGCATCTTTTCATGTACTTTTTAGCCGTTTGTATTTCTTCTTTGGAGAAGTGTCTATTTAAATCTCTTACCCATTTTTTGAATGTATTTTTTTTGACTTTTTATTTTAGAGATGAAGGATTTCTTTATATATGCTGGATGTTAAGCTCCTATTGGATAGGTGGTTTCCAAATATTTTCCAATTCAGTAAAAAATGCTGTAGTAAGTTTTATTGGGATTGCACTAAATCTGTAAGTCTGTTTGGGTAGGATAGACATCTTAATGATGTTTAGTCTTATCCATGAACAGGAAATATTCTTCCATTTATTTAGGTCTCTTTTTATTTCCTTTAGCAATGTTAAGTAGTTTTCAGTGTAAAAGGCCTTTATATCTGTAGGTAAGTTTATTTCTAGGAATTTGATTCTTTTAGCTACTATTGTAAATGGGATTTTTCCTCAGATTGCTCATTATTGGTGTACAGAAATGCTACTCACTTTTGAATGTTGATCTCTTATGTTAGTACTTTATTGAACTCATTTATGAGCTCTAGAAACTTTGTTGTAGATTTCTCAGGGCTTTGTATGTATAAGTTCATGTCATCTGCAAATAGTGAAATTTTTTATTCTTTCTTTCCAATTTGGATTCCTTTTATGTATTTTTCTTGCCTAAGTCCTAGAGCAAGTACTTCTAACACAATGCTTGATAAGGGAGGTAACAGTGGACATCCTTTTCTTGTTCCAGATCTTAGAGGGAAAGCTATCCATGGAACGGGGGCATGGTTGGGGGAAGGAGTATGTGAACACTGAAATTTTACAGTTCTGTGGCTAAAACTTCAATGTTGGGAATGTTCCATTGGCAAATATGGCAGGGGGTGATTGCTGGTGTAGGGTGTTGATGTGGGGGTATATGGGACAGGGTGCACCTGGGGCAGGATTCAATGGAATACATTAGAGTTCATATTTTCATAGTGTGCAATGTCAATGAGTGGAGACCCACCCAATAATCAAGAAAATATTAAATTCCATCCTGAGGAGTCCTGTTACATTCTAAATTAGAGGAACAACAATCCCTCCAAAACAGAGGCAGCGCCTAATAAAAGAAAACAGACCACTATGTCAAATTGTCAATGTTATTGCAAGTAATTATGATTCTTGCTCTTCAATAAGTAAAACTTAGTGGTTACCATAGATTCTCATGGGAGGGGAGGGAAGGATAAAATTGGTGGAATCTAGGGCTTTTTTAGGGCATTAGAATTGTTTTACATAATCTTCCAATAAAGGGTACAGTTTGTTTTAAATTTCATCAAAATTTATAAAAGTGTACAGGCCAAAATATAAATGTAGGTTAAAAAGAAGGAATGCCCCTTCCTTGAACTGCCTGCAGAAGGGCTGGGAGGGGAAGGACCATATTGGCCAATGGCCCATTCCTTCTCAGTAGGATAGAGACTGGCACCAGGAGCACAATCCATCTCCTACATAAGAATGTTAACTGCTCAAACTTTTGATTTACTTTT
>PVKH010044861.1:0-10560 GCA_004027955.1 Chaetophractus vellerosus | reverse complement strand
TTTTCTGTCTCTTAGTGTCCAGCAATTATCATCTCATTGCAATAGAAATAATCAAAGCATTGGCTTGTCTAGGAATGGGTGTTATTCCTCATCTGGTCAGACCCCAAAACATCTCTCCTTCCCTCCCCAGTTCTCAGGATCCCAGGCCTTTGAGCTAAATATTTATTAGGTCCTGCTGGGATTAACTTTGTGCTTCAAAGCACTCTATTTCTTGCTTGGGCACTTTCATGGTGATATGGCAATGGATATTAGTTATCAGTTATATTTCATCAGTGTCAGGCATTCTTGACCTTTCTGTAGGATTAAACATCAGACTTCCTGATGCCACTTGCCTTGTTGGCTGCCAGTGTCCTCTTCGGACCCACCTGTCCCTGTCAGGTCATTTCTGCACTGTCCAACTATGGCTGATTTCTACTTCCTGCTTCTGAGTGGGGATATTTCTCAAGACACTCAAAATAATATTAAGCCACATCCTCAGCTTAAGAAATTAAATCAAGATTATAAAAGTTTATATTTCCAATATGTAGCTGCCTTTTATAAACTATAATGAAATTATTCATAAAGGCTCAGTACTAGGTTGAGGATAAAATGAAATAATCCATGTATCATGCTTGGCATAATCCCTGACCCACTATAATTATTCTAATAATTGTTATTATTTAATTGAATAAGGGTTCTAAATCCCAGAACCTATAGTTCTGAATTCAAATAGAGACTATATATTGTAAAACTTTGTGGTTTTATTAAATATTTGATTGATTTGCTTTGGGAGGTGACCACTTAGCATGTGTGACCAGGATGCATGGTTCCTTCTCAAATGTGGAGAGATGTTCATGTGTTCTTCAAGTCAGGGTGCATGGGATTTAGATCCCTTGTTAGTTTTCATCTGCTTATAGCAGTAATAGCTTCCCTCCCTGTTTTAGTTTGTCAAAGGGCTGCCAATGCAAAGAACCAGAAATCTGTTGGCTTTTATAAACGGTATTTATTTGGGGCTGGGAAAAGTCCAACTCAAGGCATCAGCAGAGATGCTTTCTCACCATCGTCAGCTACTGTTGATCCTGGTGTGTTACCACGTGGTGCAGCAAGATGGCCGCCAATCTCTGCGGAGGTCTCTGCCTTCCCCTCCAGGATCTACCATCTCTTAGAGCATGAGCTAGGTGACAATACCTTGCAGGCCTGGGCCAATGTTCTCCAGGAGGCTGTGTATGCTCTAAATCAGCATCCACTCTATGGTGCTGTTTCTCCCATAGCGCTTTTCAGGGGTCCAGGAAATAATGGGGTGGAAATGGGAATGGCACCACTCACTATTGTTCATGTCTCCATAGCCTTAAGCTCTGCTGGTCTGTAGGTCTTAGTTTCAAAAGAGGGAGTGCTTCCACCAGGGAACACAACAACGATACCATTGAACTGGAACTTAAGACTGCTACCTGGCCACTTTGGGTTCCTCATGCCTCTAAATCAACAGGAAAGGAAGAGAATCAAGGGGAAATAGGACTGCACCTCCACAATAGAGTTAAAGAAGAGTTTGCCTGGAATACAGGAGATCTCCTAGGGAATCTCTTAGCACTACGATGCCCTGTGATTAAAGTGAAAGGAAAATTGCAACAACCCAATCCAGTTAGGACTAACCATGGCCCTGAATCTTCAGGAATGAAAGTTTGGGTCACCCCACCAGGCAAAGAACCATGGCCAGCTAAGGTGCTTGCTGAGGGTAAAGGAAACATGGAATGGGTAGTGGAAGAAGGTAGCATTAAATACAAATTTTGATCTCATGACCAGTTACAGAAATGAGGACTGAATGGTCCTGAACGTTTCTACCTTGTTTTTTTTAAAATGAGTATTTTTGTGTATGCACATAAACTGAATAACTTTGTTTTCTTCCCTATTCTTTCCCCTTATCATATGACATAAGTTGTATAAGCTTCATGTTGTAGTATTTTAGGATGTCAAGTTTAAGAATGAATATTACCCAAGGACTTGCACCCTATTCTGGAGGGATTTACTGTGTTTCTGGTTGTATACAGGACAGTTGAGTGTTGATAGGTGGGAAAATATATATATGTATGTATATGTCTATTATTGTTTTTATTTAGAGACTAAGTATGGTTTAAGTGATATTTTTGTCTGCAAAGTTGACAAGGGGTGGACTGTGATGGTTAGGCTAACATGACAACTCAGCCAAGTAATGGTGCCTAGGTGTTTGGTCAAGCAAGCACTGGGCTCAGTATAATACAGGGTATAAAATGGACTTTAAACATCAGTGAGTTGATTGCATAGATAGCTGGTTACATCTGCAGTCAACTGAGGAGTTTGCTGTCAGTGATGAGTGATGTCTCACCCAATCATTTGAAGGCCTTAAAAGGAGAAGTGATTTCCGCACTCAGAAAGAGAATCCACATCTCTACTTCAGATAATCAGCATCTCCTGGGGAATTCAATGAGGACCTTCATCTGAGTCCCTGGCTTGCAGGCTGCCCTAGGGAATTTGGACTTGTGCATCACCAGGGTCACTGTAGACAATTTTATAAAATCTAATATTATCTACAGATATCTCTTGTTGGTTCTGTTTCCCTAGAGAACCCTGACTAATACACTCCCCTAAGAATAATCCTCAGAAAGTGTCTACCCAGCCATTCTCACTAAACCAGGGATGTCAGGTCTTTCAAGAAGTTGTAATACTGAAAAACATGTTATCCCTCTTTTTGAATGGCTTTCTATTTGGAGATGCTTTATATGCATATATATTCTAAGGTTCTATAAGGTAGTAAGGTTCCGTGAGGTAGTAAGGTTCTAAGACTCTTGGTTCCTTAGTTTTCTGGGGGTGAAAGTAAACCCACGTTCAGTTTGCAGTGGGGTTAAATGCTAAAGTCACATTAGCATAAGCATCTTGTATCCTCCTGAGTGGAAGATAACAGCAATATCCTCCACTCAGGAGGATAAAACCATATCCATATGCCACAACTACATGATTGGATAGTAAGACTCCATGTATATTGTGGAAGTTTGAGAAAAATTTATGCATCCCAAAAAGAGAAATATTGTGTTGATAAACTAATCTATTCCTCTGGGTATGATGCCCTGTCATTGTATTAAATTCAGTTGAGGTGCCTTTGATTAGATTACCTCTTAAGATTGCTTTAGAGCTTTTAATTGCACCATGTCGGTAAAGTGTGAGTCTCCTCCCCTTGCTGGGTCTGCTATAAATGGACACTGACTGAGACAGACATAGGAAGAGAGAGTGCTCGTTTTGATCTTGCCATATGAAAGAAAGGAGAAGGCCCACTGAGGTCCCAGGGAGAGATGAGCCAAACAGATTTCTGGTACTTTTCATCAACATCCCTTTGGCAAACTAAGACAAATATGTCTCCAATATTTCCAGTATGACTTTAATTAAGCAAAACTTACATAGTTTTATAGAACCCTCATAGGACGCCCCTCTGCCCTTTACTTCTGCACCTTAACTTCTATATCTATATACACTTTTCAGATACATCACATGTTCAAGATCGCTATGATTCTTACTATCATTATCATCCAGCCTGGGCTGGTTTTCCATTCAAAAAGCCTTTCTGAAATATTGGCCCTATTCCTTACATCTTTTCTGTGAGATGACAGTTTGGCATCCTTTCATCCCACTAAGTCATAACAAAAATATCCTAGCATCTATCAACCATAAATCAATATTAATTGGAATTTCTTAAAATATACTTTATGAAAAGTAATTTAGTATAAGACAGAATACTTCATGGTTTGATGTGGACTCCATATTATTTTTTAATTTTAAAAAGTTGAATAATCATGTTTAATATTCAAGGTTACACAGTTTGAGCCACCAACAAGTCCAAAAAATAAAATAAGTCATTCACCCATCAGGTTCTTTGAAAAGAAAAGAGTGCCATTGATTTGCTGGTGTAGAATGAAGGTGTGTCACCAACCACTGTTCCTCCTTAGTTGTCCATCCTTGATTCCAGGGCATTCTCCCTCAGGAAGAATTTGGTTGGTGGTGAACCTTATGATGTGAGGGATCAGTCTTGCATCAAAGAGTATCACTGCAGGATGTGGGTCAGGATCTTCTCTTTGGTTTCACTGAAGACAGTATTATATATATTCTTCTTCTGGACACTCCCACTCTAATGCCCTGATCTGTTAGACCAAGTGTAACACCTTAGAATCCATTAATAAATCCTACTATGTATTTTGTCTTTGGCAAGACTCATCACCCTTATAATTAGAAGCACTGGAATTAGGGACATTCAAAGAGGTCAAGTTGGGCCATTCAAACAAGCAGGAAAGAAATTGCAGAAGCTGCCCGGCTCTGTCTTTTTATAGTGCCTTCAGTTCCTCACTATTCAAGCCTCACTACCCATCGACTGTTTTATGTCTAAGGTCTTGTCATTAGAAGCAGGGACTTGGTTATTGTTAGCTTAATGCCTTTTCTTGTTTTGGGAGACAGTTTAATAACTGTAGGAATGGAACTGTTTTTGTGGCCTATGCAAAGTTTTTACTTTTGCGTATGTTTTCCGTAAATCTGATGTTTAAATCACTTCTTTTGTGAACTTGAAGAAAATTTCTTTTACAGACTGTACTTCCATTACTCAGAGATTGCTACTATTTGGGTGTATTTTCCTATCTTTTTTTTCTGTGTACCCTGTCACATACTTTACATATTTGCGATATATGGATTTTAAATTAGTTTCCTCCTTGTTTTGCTTAATATTATATATTGCATATTTTCTGATATAGTAAAAAAATCTTGGCAAATAGATTTGTAACTGGTTAGCACTTCTCATCCTATGGGTGAATTTCGTTGTTAAGTGATGTTCTGACTGATGTCTCTGACATGCTGTGTGATTCTAAAGAACATGTCAAATCATCAGAAAAAGATTAGGTCAGATTTACAACTATTTGTGTCTTTTACAATCTATATCTTTTAAATCACCAATTCATATATGTTATACAAGTGATATTAAATATATTACATAGCATGTTTAAATAGTTTATTTGATAACTAAACATATAATATGACAATAAATTAAGAAATGGCACCATATTATCAATTAAGATATTCGGGGCATTTTATGGATCTTTGCAGGTTTGAGGATTGCTTGGATTATAAATATTTCAAAGAGAAATGTTTAACAAGCAATGATTCTAAAACAAGTTGCTTCCTTAAAAAATCATTAAGCATGTTTTCTATATTTTATATTTCCATGAGATGACGTAATTTTTTATTGAACAAAATGTCTAAGACCGATTAAAGATTTTTGAAGGGAACTTAGCAGAACAATTCTTTGCACTGATTGATATAGGCAAGAAAATGGGGCAGTCTTGAATGGTGGTACTTAAGAAATGAATCATTACTTGGGGAAAATGAAAAGTACCTAGATGTCTACATATATGTATAAGCCATGAACAAAAGTAATAGCTCTTCATTACATTTTGAAGAATAAGTTGAAAGAGAATAATTGATATGTATGTAATCATGGGGACACACAGACTGTTAAGTGTCTAAAACTTAGGAAAGCATGGAAAGGTGGATCAGAAAAGACATGAGAAATATTCACATTAGACAGGTGATGTTCTGTACCTGAAGAATACAAACCTTATAACTTTTCTAATCTATTTATGTCAAAATGAGATTTTGAAATCCAGGAAAATATTTTGGAATGGTCATTCAAAAAAATACATAAAGTTTACAGGTTGATTGAAGACTTGAGTTTTTGGTAAGAAATAGAATGATTCTTCCATCAATTCTTATTCATTTTTTGAATTCTAATAGGCCCACTTCCATCATAACTTTATCTTCCAGCTCTTTTACTTCCTGTATTTTAAAATCAATTGAGAAGTGTAGAGAGAATGTGAAAAAGATATAGGAGGGAAAGGAGAAAATAGTGTATTTCTGGATGTATCATCTCACATTCAGGAAGTAAAACTGAAGAATAAATGAGAAACCCTGAGCAGAGAACATGGTAGGTGAAAATTCATGTATTAGAGGTGTATTTTGTTGCCTTGACAAGGGAATCTTAAACAATAATTGACTATTTGAGTTACCGATTCTACCTTGATGTGATTACAAGGAGACCTTCCTTGTGGGAACAGGAAGTGATTCTTCAGAGGAGTATGCAGGTGCCAGCTGGATGGGGTGAGAGGACATTCCAGGCAGGGAGAATGGTGTGAGCTAAGCACAGAGACAAATGCAGCCTGTGATTTACAGGAATTGAAGCAGTTACTAGAGTTAAGAATGTAAAGCAGGCACAGCGGTTAGGTCAGAAAAACAGGCCAATTTCAATTATAAAGGCTTTTTTATGGCATAACATGGAGTTAGGCCTTATCCTATAGTTAGAGAGGAGCAAGTGGAGGATTTTTAATAGGGAAAACATATGGTCAGATTTATGTTTGGGAAAAATTACTCCAAAGGAATTATAGAGGGATAGAGGGATGGAAGGAAATGGAAAAAAGATCTGGGCTGGGAGGCAGCATTGAAAGTCATCAGCAAAGAGAGAGTAGAAGAAGCTATTAGGACGGCGGGATGGTTTTGTGAGTGAGCACTTTGAGTGAGAAGAGAAGAGAGGCAATGCACTTCCCTGGGCACAGCTACTTTGTGTGTGCGTGATTAGCAGGCTTCTGTAAACTGATATAAAGAGAATGGGGAAGATTTAAATATTTCAAAAAGAATTTCCTGCACTGCCTACTTTTAAGACAATATCAGTAAACATTCCATTCTGACTGATCACTCTTTCCTTCTAATAGTGGAGAATATGCCAGCTTCTATACAAGACTGACAGTTACTTTGAAAATGCACAGGAGAATAAAATGCCTTCTGGGCTCTGAATTCTTGTGGATACATTTGAGCCTCTCTTCTGCTTATCAGTTGATTCAAAGCAATTTCATTTTTCAAATAAAGAATTATTGGAAAGTTTAGCTGTCAACAAGGAAAGTAAACAAAGGAAAAAGCATTATGTTTTTTGAAGGCACATAGCAAACTACTTAATGCTGTTAACAGTAATTTTCCTAAGTGCATCTCTCAGTCATGTTAGGTCTACTTCTGGACTTTATTGACCATTAAAAGCTGGAGTGCTTAATAAATTGAATATGACTTATAGTATGAATTTCTCAAATTTTCTTGAAAAAAATATGTAGGATCTGTTTGAAAACATTTTTGTGTGTGTGCTTTTTTGCTCGGATGCTAGTTTCATTATTTATGAGATCATATAATTTTCAAGTATTGATTTCTATGTGGTCATTGCCCTGGGAATTTGTGATTCAATTTTCTCTATTTTATTTTCATAAATGTAGAAATATCAATATTTAAAATAACAAGGAAGTACTTTTATGAATACCTCTTTTTTAGTCAGATGCTCATTTGTACGTGGCCTAGTATGGTTTCTTGCAAGTGTTCAAAAATGAATAATAAATAATTATGGAAAATAGGACTTTATACATTCTCAACTAAAAACAATGTATGGGGATATCCCCAAATATCGACTCTAAGATACAGGTGAATCTATAGGAGCTCCTATGACCCTCCTTTCTACCTTCCAGATCTCTCCCAGCCATTTCAGAATACAGTTGGGCTTCTGAAGATGACCTCTGGAGGCCAAGTCAATACATGTAGCTAGTTTATCTCTCTGTCCATCAAATGCCCTGTCCATCCCTCAGCCATCATGTATTAAATACTATGCCAAACAATGAACTAATTTAGGATTGAAGAGTGAAATTTATCCTTGACTCCATGGAGTTTATAGTTTTATATAAATCCATACATTGAAACAGTCATTATAAGAGTGTATTGTCAAAAAAATAAATATATATAGCAAAGGGATTTCACTTAGTCTAACAAATCAGAGCACTGTATGGGGTGTGTCCAGAGTAAGTAAAAATCTATAATCTTCCTTTCAGGAAATTAAAGAGAAGATGCCAAACCACATCACCCAGTTGCATAATAATAAGCAAGGTCAATACCTACTTTACTCTTTGCAAGTCTTAATATACTCACTAGAGTACAAAAACATAAGTCAGCAGGTTCTCTTTAGCGTGGCTTGGGACATACTGGGTCTCCTTTGAACATTCTACCTTACAAAGACATTGGCAAATGAATCCATTTTTTGTCCTCTATCCTGACTTTCCCCAGTCCATGTGGTTAACTAAGCTAAGATTTGGTCAGTTTATGCCCTTGCCAACAGCACAGAGAAGACAAGCTAAACTTATTAATTTTCACAAGCATCTTTATCCTTAGTTTAGAATATCACTACTAATTCACTTAAATCCAATATTTCTTACATATAATTGTCACAAGCATTTTCATTTTTCCTACTTTTTAAAAACTCAGAGTGTTTCAGATCACACAATGCTAAAAGGACAGAGACTGTGAAAAATCAATTGTACCTATAAATCAGCATGTGGTTTTAGGAATTTTGCAGATGTTTAAGATCTTTAAATACTTATTCTTTTGTCATTTTGCTTTGTAGGGGAAAAGAAATACATGTGAATGAAAAGAACTTAAGCATCAAGGATATGCCTTTGAAGTAATTTAATTTAACAGGTTAAACTTACAGGATATCAGAGTTATGAACAGAAATCCATTTTATTTTACAAGCAATTTAAATTATTTTAAGTGAATTCCTGTAGCTAAAGGCTCATGTTTTGTACATGCATTTGAAACAGATAATATTTTTAATGAGAATCATGGTGAACTTTATAGACATTTTTTGTCTTCCTAAACACCCCCTCAGAGCCTCCCTGCATGCATTAGGATTAATTAGATAATGTCTCCCAGGTGCTTAGAGCTTTTTGGAGAAAGGGAATGAAGCATTGTATTAAAATGATTATTACTGACTTCAAAGACTTCTATATGAAAGTTCACAGAGAACAAATTTTTATTAATAGAGACACATACATGCCATTGAGAAATAGCATTATATGATGTTACAAATGGTCATATATTCTGTTTCTCCATTAGATATCCTGTGCAAGAAACTAGGAATTTGTGGTACCAAGATACAGAATGGGATGCAGTGAGGGGGGTGAAGATGAATGGATTGAATTGGTTCAGTCCTTTTAAAGGGAATGGAATGACATTAGCGTTGGCTTCCCTGGAAGCATTGGGTCAGTGGTACCCATTCAAAGGTCAAAAGGAGATAAAATATAAAGAATTTAGTTTTTAGAGGGGCTGATGACATGGTGGTGGGTGGTGGTGCCCTGATCAGTCAGACTAAGGGGGTAGAGGTGGTGCTGCTGGAAGTGGTGTCACTAAAGGAGGAAGCTCAAAGCAGACAAAGAGCCAGGTGGTAGGTTAGGGTTCATCTCTCCCTAAAGGTATATGAACATTGTCACAGTAGTAACAATAATTTCAATAGAATTTTTATTTATCTAGCACTTTTAATTTTACAAAACTTTCACAAGCATATTGTTTACTCTTCACAATACTTCTGTGAGGTGGGTACTATTACACCAATTTTAAAGGTAAAGAATCTTAGCATCAAATATGTTAATGATCTTTTCCAGCAATATGCAGGAGTCATTGGAATCTAGCTATTCTAATTCCAGTTGAAAGCTCATTCCAATAATTAATTTGAGCTCTATTTGTATAATTTATAAAAGCTTCTTTTTTAATTTTTAATTTTATTGTTTTAATTTATAATATAATTTTATACCTCTTTGGACTTTTATTACGTACCACTAACCCAATAATTCCAGGAAGGCCAAGGCTAAAGTCATTCCTTTTCCCTTAAATGGACATAACTATTCTGATCTGTTCCAACAATTATAAAATGATAGCTCTCTCTTGGGTAAGCTAGAACTAGAAGTAATGTGAATCTGTGAATTATGTAGTTGATCCACTGACATTTATATTTGTGTGTATTATATGTTTATTTCCACTAACATTTCCTGATAGTAGTACACCAAATTTTGATTTTACAAGAAATTCCTTTCCAAGTGTAATTCAAGTTCCTTTGCGACCTACTGGCTCAGTATACGCCACTGTTTTACTCTGCAAATCATTCATTGAAAACAAAAGAGATAATTCTTTTATCATCTTAGCTACATGATGATACTGTTATGGGAATTGTTTCATTATATTTGTCACATGCCTTAACAGTTTTATATACCTTCCTTAGTAAAAGATGCAGTCAGGTTCCTTTGCGATGATTATCAAGTTTACAATGCCTTTTTAGTAGTAAAATGTTTTTTTTTCCTCCTCCTCATTTTCCAGTGCTGAATCTTTATAATTGCAAGTGTGTGTTTATCAAAGATAAGAGAAAGCAGTGCATTTTCATTTGAACATTTTGCTTTAAGAGCTTGAAGTATTTAGAAAAATGACCCTTACAAGTAAAAAGATGTTCAAGAATCAAAACTGAATAAAATTTTCTAAAGAAAAAACATATGCAAAAACACAAACAAGAACATGCGATGGATGTTCACTCTAGCATTTCTTATAAAGTGAAATATCTACCCTCCATGTACATCGATTTTGAATGGATTGGTACACATGGTAAAATCACATGATTACATAAGATGCAGGAGTAAAACAGTATTTACTTCATCCATATTTTATCAAAAA
>PVKH010044860.1:0-10563 GCA_004027955.1 Chaetophractus vellerosus | reverse complement strand
GACCTCAGGGCATTCCTTTGCATTTTCTTCTGGTGAGACAGGGTTAATCTCTTCAGGCAGGGGTTGAAAGGCTGATTCCTCAGGGCAGGGTGGAGGCCAGGCAGTGCCTACTGGAGTTTGGCTGGTAACTGCCTTGTAGCTGAGAGGAGTTCCAGACTCCCTGGGGCAGGCTGGAGGCTGAGCAGTACATGCTGGAATTTGGCTGCTACCCACCTCAGAGCTGGAAGGAGGTCGGGACTCCCCGGGGCAGGCTGGAGGCTCACTGCTACAAGGTTGACAAGGTGTGGTCTCCACGGAGCAGGAGGTCACAGATTTATCTGGTAAAGTCTCAGCAGAATTTAGAGTTCCAATGTCCCCACCAATATCATTATCATCCCATATGTCTCCATCCCAATGCTCGAGGTTCCACTCCTTTCCAATCAACGCCCTCACTTTAATTGCAGAAACCCTGCGAGGTTGAGATTTTAGTTTCCTCTGTAGCTCTGCTACTCGTACAATGAGTGCCTGAGTTTGATTCTCAGATTTTTCAAGTCTTTGGCTACAGGAGTAAAGATTTTCTTTCAAGGCACACGTAGAAACTTTCATATCATCCATACGGCATTTAAGTTGCAAATTTTTAGACTTTAGCTCATCCCTTCCTTTTTTAACTGTATCCAGAGTATCTAAAAGGAGCCAGCCAACTTCATTATACTTTTTTATGCTGCAAAATTCTGTTAAAGTATTAAAA
Organism: Chaetophractus vellerosus; assembly: GCA_004027955.1. Taxonomy (NCBI): domain Eukaryota; kingdom Metazoa; phylum Chordata; class Mammalia; order Cingulata; family Chlamyphoridae; genus Chaetophractus; species Chaetophractus vellerosus. Next base: position 9,836 of record PVKH010044860.1, on the reverse strand, counting down.
ACATTGTCACCCAGATCCTTGCTTCTTATAAGCGAGGAAGTAGGGGAATCCATTGAGGCTATATTGCGTATCTCTATTGCCAGCTCACGCCATGGACTCTTAGCAACCTCTTCATTATTGGAAAGGGAGTCATCAGTACCCTTGAGTCCTGTTAGAGTAGAGAACCACCTCATATATCCCATGTTTAAGACTCTGTTCCTCAAGAACCACTCCCGGCACCTGCTGTTCTAGTCAGGGTTCTCTCGGGAAACCGAATCAACACGAGATCTCTGTTAAAAATAGAAGATTTTATAAGAGTCTCTCACGTGACCGTGGGGATACACAAGTCCAGGTTCCACCAGCAGGCTGCAATCCAGGGGCTCCGATGAAAGACTGATGAAGGGTCCTTGATGAGTTCTTGGGAGAAGTTCACTGTCAAATGAGCTGGGAAATTCTCTCCGAATGTTGAAATCAGTTCCCTTTTATAAGCAGTCAACTGAATGGATAACAGCGTCATCCATTCTTCATCCAATCTTGCTGATTGATGCAGATGCAATTAGCCCCAGGCTTGCTGGACCCAACAGCTGGGCACAATTACCTGGCCGAGTTGACACATTAGCCTTGCCATCTCAATTATATTTTCAGAAGTTCAGGAAACCTCAGGTGTCATATTTTTGGCATGTATTTTGCTCTCCAGAATCTTCTTTTGAGAATCCATGGAAATAAAGAGATGGTGGTTTATTAGATGCCTGTTGGTCATTATTTATTTATTAGAGCCTGTCCATCATCCTGGGATAATGTTCAGGTTACCTTTCACAGAGTGAGATGTGATCCAGCAATATTTCTGTGACTCACCTCAAGTTGTTCAGATATCCCCTTCAACTGTTAGACTCTCTAAGACTTTTGTCCTGGCTATGAGTTGCTTGCATTGTCTTAGTATATTCTGCCTTTTTGTTTATGTCACATATTTATACATTTTCAAACACACTTAAAATGAGTTCTGTGGAAGCCTGTTACAAAGCCTAGAGCAACGTCTTATCCACATGTTCCTCAGAGTTGTCCACTCTCATTTTGTTTGTAACATCTGGGGTGATTGCTGTCTTAGATCCACTTGCAAATAAAGCTTCTCCTAAAACTTTTCTCATACTCTGTTTTACTCCATGGTGCTGCATTCATAAACCCTATCATCTAAGACTAGAAAGAGAGTTTAACATTATCCTAGGCAGAATTTTCAACAGATGTGCTTAGTTCCCAAGCAGGGAATTTACACATTAAAAATTTCTTAAAAATGAATTTCAAAGAAGTTTAACTTATACTCTATATTTTTTCTTAAAATTATCTAGTTTAATTGGCTACATGTAAGCTAGTGAATTTTATCTTCCTGTGTGAAAGTTTTTCATACCCAATATCACCTTTGTTAAATTCATGCGGTCTTCTTAAAACAAATTCCACATTGTAATATATCTTTTAATATTTGAGATAATTTAAAACTCAAAATAAAGAATGTCATCATATGGAGAATACCATATCTTTATAGGAATATCTTGACAGGTACCTATATCTTTGAGAGAAATTCAAGTTATTGGATATTGACATCCTGGAAGAAAATATTGTGTGCTTTAATTCAGAGAAATCTAGTGCTTAAATTTCTTTTCTTGCATTCACTCTTGTCCTGTGGCTACCTAATAAAATAATAGAACTGAGTCGCAACTATGCAATGAGGAAAATTTAAAGTTGGAAAAAAGAAAGAGCTGCTCCCCTCATTGAATAGGTGTACTATTAAAACCCTGTCTGCCTGGACCTATCCTGAATTTTCTTTCTACAGTATTATATTGAATTTTATGGGTTTTTAATATTCAGCTTTGATATTTCTGAGTGTGAATTTTATTTATTTTGTTGCAATGAGGTGGGCTATTAGTCTTGAAAAAGTTTTATCATCAAGAAATTTTCCTAGATTTAGAAAATAAATGTAAACATTGATTTCATTTCTATCTCAGATTAGAGAGAATATATATTTCATTCATATATACAATATTTTTGTATTTTAATTCCATATTATAATAAATGTTTTTCAAATATGCTTTCAAATGCTTGAAATTATGTATATATGTGTAATTTACATTAGCAGCATCAGCAGTCTAACTATATGTAATCTGAGATTTCTTTTTCTCGTAGCAAAACACAGACTCACAACATCCTTCTTCACTTTAAGTATATTTACAAGATGTCATAAATGCTCGACTGGCTCATTAATTGCCTGATTATATCTGCATCATTTAAAATTGTTTACATTCTTTTATTTTCAAATTCAGGATTTCTTTTATTACTGAGCAGTCCTTATGTACCCTAGGTACCTGTTAAAAATTGTGAATGAGCTATTTGAATGCTATTAGTATTTTTGTACCTGGGAGCTACCTGGCTCATGAGCTTTACTTTAATGATGTGTAGGTGTGGATGTGCCAAGAATTTGTAAGTGGCCCTTCCTTGCCACTTGTCAGGACCTATCCAGATCTGGCTTAATCCATAAAGGTGGTCCCTGGTTTCCCCTAACAATATACTCAATTTTACTTCAATAGAGAAGCAATTAAGACAGATATTTTAAGAACTGCACATGGCTCCTGAGTACTCCTTGTGTTAAAGCTAAGAGTTAAGGTTTCTTAATGAAAGAATAAGAAATGTTTTAGAGTTCTGAATTACATATTATTTTCCTCACCCACAGCCTTCATATTTCTGATTTTTAAATCACCCAACCTCAAACTCTCTTTCTGCTTTATAATATAATACCATGTAAGTCTTCCTATCCCATTCAATTGATGCTAGTTTTTGTATATTGTCTTCCAAAATGTGTTAAGATAATTCATGAGTGCATTCACATTGTCTTCATCATGAATGTTAAGAACGTTTAAGTTTTCTTCACTATTATTTCTATTGTACCTTTTCAGGGTAAGAGGTAAATGCATTTACCTTGAACTAAAAGAATATTGAAGACTTTAAGGAAATATACTAAATGAACATGCTTACATTACATACCAAAAATAAAGTTTTTAGTGGTTACAGGAAAGGAGATGGGTGGAACATATTTAGACATCGGTTATTTCATCCTCAGAACAATGCTGGTCCTAGTACTGAGAATTCCACAACATTTACACTTGTCACAAAGTCTTTATTTTCCCACTTTTTCCTACATTAACATGTTACAGTCATCAGTTCAGGTTTGGTTGATATCTGTTTCCCAGGTTAGAAATATAATGTTCACTCATTCTCTTAGAAATTAGGAAATGTAGAGTTTAGATTTATTAAAGCAGGAAGCACAAAATCCATTGGTGAACTAGTGGATACACAGAACTCAATCATGAGGACATCTCTGGTACAAAAGTCATTTTCCATACCATGGTTGGGCATTAAGTCTTCAGTAGGGCCAAGAGCTCACAAGAAGCTGACTTTAAAATACTGAGCCATTAAGAAGGTAGAACCTTGTTCCAGAAGCATAGCACTGATGCACATGAATATACATAGTACACAATATAAAGCTATAATCTTGGAAATGTTAATAGATGAAGTGATCCATTTATAAGGATTAAATAGAATATGTAGCAGTATTATTATTCCCTTTCCATATAAATAATCACCTTTCTGTCTTTAAATGCTGAATTAATTTATGACCCTAATCTCAACAGTGAACAATAACAGGAAATATTTTCTTGTAAAAAATGCTGGCCATTGTGTATTTGCTAAGTAAGTCTTTATTTTTAATAGAGTATTCTAAGGTCATTGTTATTACCTTAATATTTTAATCTTCCTCCCTTTAAGAGATTATTGGTCCAGTACCCAATTGATAAAAATCTTGACCTTTTAGCTGGCAAAGGCAAAGTTAATTAATAGGAAAGGAAGAGTGTGGATTTAAGAGTCCAGTTAAGCTTGCCATAGAATGTTTTCTGTTTGACATTTGAGTTGGTGTTCCTCCATCAACTCTTCCTGAGTGAAGAGCTGTACTAAATACCCTATTGACCTGAATCATTAGTGAGATGTAGATCTGCACTGATAAATGGAGGCAAACTTAAGTATAACATAACTAACATATGCAATGGAACATTTTTTCTAAACTGGTAGTGCAATTTGTGCTCACATCTGCAATTTTTGAGGGTCTTCCTTCCTCATCTTTCTCATCAATGCTTTATATTGTCAGATATTTAAAATGTTTCTAATATATAGAGTGTATGTATGTGTGCATGTGTGTGTGTGTGTGTGTGTGTGTATAGCCATATGTCATTGTGATTTTAAAATTAATGTACTTTAATTTTTAAATCCGCTCATGAAATACTGTCTACATTATGTGTGAAAGATACATTCATCCTGATTTGTATTCCCCACTCTCAATTTTATCAAAATCTTTTACATTGTGTTTAATGTTTTGTATCTTCTATAAGAAAAGTTTATCTATCCTCATATCATGAGAAAATTCTGCTTCATTAGGATCTAAAATAATTATAATTTTGACTTTCATCGACATCATTTGTGTATGGTGATAGAGTGAAACTTAATTTTATCCAATACAATTATCCAATTCTCCAAGCAATACTTACTGAAAAGTACATATTGTCTTTTTACTACTTAACCTTGCTTCTGTTTTATATAAGTGTTTCTATAAGAGCAGGTCTGAGGCTGTGTCCTTTTCTCTGTTGCATTAATCTCTTTATTTATACATTCTAATGACATAAATTCAAATGAATTTAACATAAATTGTATTTGTGAAATTATAATTAAAATTGAAAAAAATTGTATTTTCTCTAAAAGTGAAAATCTTCAGTGAAAGCACATTGAAATGGTTGTGATTAGGGTGTGAATTTTTAAAACTAGATATATTTCTTTAAAAGGGTAGATAATGTGTGGAGACATAAAACTTGATAGAATGTAATATACAGAATTACTTTTTTGGATAAAGTTAAGATTTTATTAGGAATGAATGCCAAGAGATATATTTGCTGTTAGATACGATGTATCTACTAAAGAGTTGAATTAAGATTATGAATGTTTTGTATGAGTTTTGGAACTGAAGGAAACTTGCACTTTTGTTAGAACAAAAATTTAAGAAGGTAAAATTAATATATTTGAGAAATCATGCCCAAGTTTTATTCAATTGTTTGTCTGTAAAGTCAAGGAAGAAACAAATATCAAAGGATGTTTGATCACTTTGCTGAAGAAAGTTGTATATTCTAAATTTAATCTATACTCTAGATAAATATTATTAAAAAGAAAGGAAAACGTACTATTTTCCAAATCATATTTAGACTCAAACCCATAATTATAAAAATAATCTTAGTGTAAACACCCCAGAATCCTGGAAGTTGTACTCCACCTCTCTCTTTTCATAACTTTTTCTTCTACCTTACAGATAACTTTCTTGACTGAAAATGCAGGGCCATAGCATGGCTGTCCAAATTTAATACATATTAAAGGCTAGTTAGAACAATTATTCAAAATAGTAGCTGTCTGTTATTAGGTTCCTTTCTCTGCAGTGTTCTTAGTTTATTTTTTTATTAAGTAGTTGTATTGACAATATATTACACATCATGCAATCTACCCAGACTGTACACTCAATGGCTTTCATTATAATCACAGAGTTGTACATTCATCACCACAAAATGTTTCAGAATGTATTACCCCAAAAAGAAAAAAATTATACCACTTATATCCCCTCTATTATTGACATTTAGCATTGGAGTCATAACTTTGGTAAAATTGATGAAAGAATATTAAACTATTACTTTAAACTATTGTCCACACTTTGCATTAGTTTTATTTTTCCCTTATACCACCTTACTCTTGTAATAATGATGTACAATTGTTCTAGTTCATGAAAGAGCATTTTTTATATTTGTACTTTTAACAAGAATCGTCAACCATAACAGTGTTTTCTGAGTTACACAGTCCTATGTTTGTTTGTTTTTAATTAAAAAATGTAGGTCTACAGAAAAGTCAGACAATAAAAACCAACATTATCAAATACATCCATATTGTTGACACTTTGTACCAGTGTGACACTTTTGTTACAATTGAGGAAATAATGTTAAAATATTACAGGCCATTCATTGCAGTTGATGAAAAATTATAACAGTATTACTGCTAAATATAGACCATAAGTCCCATTAGTTGAAATTTTACCATATATTACCTTATTTTTAATACCTTGTGATAGAGACTTAGATTCTTTTATGGTTCATAGAAGAACATTCTTGTATTTGTACTCTTAACCACATATCTTATTTACCACTGAGTTCATTACTTTATACACTCCCAATTTCATACTATAGCTTTCATTATTTTGAAAATTACAACTCATGACTACCTATTTCAGCCATTATCACATCTATATATCAATTTACCCACTACAATATGGTAGCATCATCTCTATCCATTTCCAAACTTTTACAATCAACCTTTTTAAAAATTCTTCAGATATTAAACACCAGCTCCCCCTTCTCAACCTTGTTCAATACCCTAGGAACCTATACTCTAGGTTTTAATGAGGAGTTTACTTATTGTATTTAGAATAAGCATATAATATTTCTCCTTTTGTGTCTGGCTTATTTTACTTAGCATAACATCCTCAAAGTTCATCCATGCTGTTATATGCATTCCTATTTCATTTCTTCTTGTAGCTGAATAGTATTCTATCACATGTATGTACTACCTTTTGTTTATCCATTTACTGGTTGATAGTTGGGTTGTTTCCATCTCTTTGCAATTGTGAATAATGCTGCTATAAACATGAGTGTGAATATGTCAGTTTGCTAGCCTGCTTGTTAATCTTGATATATTCCTAGTACAAGCATTGCCAGATCATATGGCAGTTATATATTTAGCTTCTTGAGAAACTGCCAAACTGACTTCTACAGAAGCTGAACCTTCTACATTTTCACCAAGAGTGGAGGAGTGTTCCTATTACTCCACATCCTCTAGCACTTGTAATTCTCTCGTTTTTTTTTGTTTGTTTGTGTTTAAATAATGGCTGATATATAAGGCAGAGTTTCTTAAACAGAACTCGATGGGGGCCGGCTCGATAGCCCAGTGGATAGGGCAACGGCATACCACATGGGAGGCCCTGGGTTCAATTCCCAGGGACCTCTCCTAGCGGGCAGACCGCCTTGAGAATGGCAAGCCACCATGGGCAGGCCGGAGCCGCCGTGGGCAGGGCAAGAAGCTGCCACGGCATGGCAAGAGCCGCCACGGGCAGGGCAGGTCACCCACGGATGGAGTGCAGCCAGCCACCCGCGAATGAAAGCCGGCCGTGAACCGACGCAGAGACCGCCCACAAGCGGGGAAAGCCGCGCCTGCACAGTGACCACTCTCGGCGTGTTGCCACAGCAGGGGGAAGGGGAGATATGTAATAAAATAAAATAAATAAATCTTAAAAAAATAAATAAATAAACAGAACTCCATGGAAGCTCAGGGGGTCCATAAGCTATAATTGAAACTTCTAAAGAAACATTATTCTTGTGGGACATGTTGGTGTGGGTGTGTATTAGTCAGGGTTCTCTCAGGAAACAGAATCAATAGGAGATATCTGTCAAAAAAATAAGATTTTATAAGAGTCTTTCACGTGACCGTGGGGATACACAAGTCCAGGTTCTTCAGGCAGGCTGCAAGCCAGGGGCTCCAGTGAAAGACCTATGAAAGGTCCTTGATGAGCTTCTGGGGGAAGTTGGCTGTCCAGCGACAAGCTGGGAAATTCTCTCTGAATGTTGAAATCACTTCCACTTTTAAGGCAGTCAACTGATTGGATAAAAGCATCATCCATTCTTGATCCAATTTCCCTGATTGATGCAGATGTAATCAGTCATCCATGCAGCAATCTCACTGGTGATCAAAGTCCATAAATGCTCTTGTATTACAATTAGCCCAGTGCTTGCTGGACCTAATACTTGGACACAATTACCTGGCTGAGTTGACACATTAGCCTAACCATCACAGTCCACCCCTTGTCAACTGGGCAACCATACATATTACCCTAAAACATACTGAGTCTTTAAGTAAAAACAATAACATACAAGCATATATATATTTCTGCCTAACAATGTTTAACTCCCCTACATACAAACTGAAATGCTTTAATTCCCCAGAGAATAGGGTGCAAGTTCTTGGGTAATATTCACTCTTAAACTTGACATTCTTAAATATTATGACATGAAATTGATACAACTTTTCATATGATAGGGGAAAAGGATGGGGAAGAAAACAAAAAATTCATTTTGTGTACATATACAATCATACTCATAACAAAACAAGGAAGAAGGGTGCATGACTATTACAGTCCTTGTTTCTGTAACTGGTCACATGGTCAAAGTTCATATATATCACTACCTTCTTCCACTACCCATTCTAGGTTCCCGTTACCTTCAGCAAGCATTTCACCTTGGCGTGCTTCTTTGCCTGGTGGGGTGACCCAAACTTTCATTCCACAAGATTCTGGGCCATTGTTAGTCCTGCTTGAATTGGCTTGTTGCAATTATTCCATTGACTTTAATCACAGGGCATGGCAGTACTAGGAGATGCCTTAGAGGATCTCCTGCATTCCAGGCAAACTCTTCTTTACCCCCATTATGTAGATGTAGTCATATTTCCCCTTGATAGTCAGGATCAGTCACCCCTGCCAGCAGAGTAATTCCTTTCTTTGCCTGTTGATTCAAAGGAAGAGATTCCCAAAGTGGCCAGGTGGCAATCTTAACATCCAGTTCAAAGGAATCATCATTGTGTTCCCTGGTGGCAGTACTCCTCCTTTTGGGATAAAACTTCTAGACCAGAGGAGCTAAAAGTTGCAGGAACAGGGAGCAAAAATTTTCTTAGTGGGTCACTAGGGGGTAATGGCAAGTGTTGCCACTGCCATTTCCACCCCTTGATTCCTGGACCCATGAATCCTGGTTATGGGAGAAACAGCACCATAGAGAGGATGCTGATTTAGAGCATACACAGCCTCCTGGAGGACATTGCCCCAACCCTGCAAGGTATTGCCACCTAGTTGGCACTGTAATTGAGTCTTCAAAAGGCCATTTCATCATTCTATTAATCCAGCTGCTTCAGGGTGATGGGGAACATGGTAAGGCCAGTGAATTCCATGGACATGTGCCCATTCTCGCACATCATTTGCTGTGAAATGGGTTCCTTGATCAGAAGCAATGCTGTGTGGAAGGCCATGGCAGTAGAGAAGACATTCGGTAAGTCCGTGGATGATAGTTTTGGAAGAAGCATTGCATGCCAGAAATCCAAACACATAGCCAGAGTATGTGTCTATTCCAGTTAAAACAAAATCACTGACCCTTCCATGGTGGAAGTGGCCCAATGTATCCAACCTGCCACCAGGTAACAGGCTGGTCACCTGAAGGAATGGTACCATTTTGGGGATGGCAGATACAATAATCAGTGGATGTAGCCAAGCCAGCCTTGTTGATGGGAGGTCCATGTTGTTGAGCCCATGCATAAACTCTATCCCTACCTCCATGGCCACTTTGTTCATGAGCCATTGGGCAATGACAGGAGTGGCTGAGCCTGAGCATTAGCCACAGAGCGGGTCACCTTATCCACTTGATTATTAAACTCTTTCTATGCTCAAGTCACCCTCTGGTGGGCATTCACATGGGACACAAATATGTTCATGTTTTTTGCCCACTCAGAAAGGTCTATCCACATACCTCTTCCCCAGACCGACTTGTCAACAATTTTCCAATCATGTTCCTTCTAAGTCCCTGACCATCCAGCCAAACCATTGGCAGCAGCCCATTAATCAGTGTACAAACACACGTCTGGCCATTTTTTCTTCCAAGCAAAACAAACAACTAGGCGTGCTCCTCGAATTACTGCCT
>PVKH010044859.1:0-10560 GCA_004027955.1 Chaetophractus vellerosus | reverse complement strand
GTGAAGGAAGCGGGAGCTAAGCCCGGAGAGAAACGCAGCCCCGGGAACAAAGGAATCCGGAAGCCTGAACCCTGGAGACGTCGGCAGCCATCTTTCTCCGAAACATGGACTTTGGTATGGGAAGAAATTTATACTTTGTGGCCTGGTAACTGTAAGCTTCTACCCCAAATAAATACCCTTTATAAAGACCGACCAATCTTTGGTATATTTCAAAAGGCACGCCTGTGGCTGACCAAAACAGAAAGAACCACACCATCATCTCAATAGATGCAGACAAAAACTCTCAGAAAACTAAAAATAAAAAGAAATTTCCACAATGTAATAAAGGGCATATATGGAAAACCCACAGCTAACATCCTACTCGATGGTGAAAGACTGAAAGCTTTCCCTCTAAGGTCAGGAACAAAGTAAGGATGCCCACTGTCCCCACTGTTACCAACATTGTACTGGAAGTTCTAGCCAGGAAAATTAAGCAAGAAAAAGAAATGAAAGATATCCAAATTGGAAAGGAAGAAGTAAAACTTTCCCTGTTTATAGTTGACAGGATCCTATATACAGAAAATCCTGAAAATTCCACAACAAAGCTACTAGAGCAAATAAACAAGTTCAGCAGTGGTGGGGTATAAGATAATCATTCAGAAATCAGTAGTATTTCTAAACGTGAATAATGAACAATCTGAAGAGGAAATTAAAAAAATCCATTTACCTTAACCACTAAAATAATTATCTAAGAATAAATTTAAATAAGGATGTAAAGGTCTTGTACATATAAAACTACAAAACAGGGGCTGGCTGGATAGCCCAGTGGATAGGGCGCCGGCATACCACATGGGAGGCCCTGGGTTCGGTTCCCGGGGACCTCTCCTAGCGGGCAGACCGCCTTGAGAAGGGCAAGCCGCCATGGGCGGGCCAGAGCCGCCGTGGGCAGGGCAAAAAGCTGCCACGGACAGGGCAAAAGCCGCTGCGGGCAGGGCAGGTCACCCGCGAATGGAGCGCAGCCAGCCACCCGCGAACTGAGAGCCGGCCGTGAATAGAAGCAGAAGCCGCCCACAAGTGGGGAAAGCCGCGCCTGCGCAGTGACCAGTCTCGGTGCATCGCTGCAGAGGGGGGGGAGGGGAGATATGTAATAAAATAAATAAATCTTTAAAAAAAAAACAAAACTACAAAACATTGCTAAAATAAATCAAATAACCAAATAAAAGGAAGGACAATTCTTGTTCATGGGTTGGAAGAGTAAATATTCAACAAAAAAAGAAGAGTAAATATTGTTAAGATGTCAATTCTGCCCAAAGTGATTTACAGATTCAACACAATCCCAATTAAAATTCCAACAGCCTTCTTTGCAGATATGGAAAAGCCAATCATACAGTAGGGGCCCTGAATAGCCAAAACCATCTTGAAAAGAAGAACGAAGATGGATGAATCTCACTTCCCAATTTTAAAATTTATTAGAAAGCTATGGTAACGGAAAGCATGATACTGGCACAAGGAACGACATATAGACCAATGGAATTGAATTGGGAGTTTTCATGTATGGTGCAAAATATAAGCCATATTATAACTATAGACCATGCTTCAATATGTATTCATCAATTGTAACACATGTACCACACTAATATAAGATGTTATTAATAGGGGAAAATATGAAAGGGAGAGGGGGTGGGGTATATGAGAGTCCCCTATATTTTTGATGTAACTTTTCTGTAGTCTAAAACTTCTTTAAAAATAAAGTTGAAAAAAAGTTTTTTTAAAAAAAAATGAGCAAAAGACTTGAACAGCCATTTCTCCAAAGAAGTTCTACAAATGGCCAAAAAGCACATGAAAAGATGCTCAACATTATCAGCTATTAGAGGACTTCAAATTAAAACCACTATGAGATATCATTTTCAACACACTAAAATACTACTATTAAAAAAAGAAAACAGAAAATAACAATTGGAGATGATGTGAAGAAATACCCGTTCATGGTTGGTAACAATGTGAAATGATGCCACCCACAGTGGAAGAGAAAGTAGCCATTCTCAGAAAGTTAAGTGGTGGTTTGGAACTACATGTACCCCAGAAAATCATGTAATTAAAGCTAGTCCAGGGCCGGCTCGATAGCCCAGTGGATAGGGCACCGGCATACCACATGGGAGGCCCCAGGTTCGATGCCCGGGGACCTCTCCTAGCGGGCAGACGGCCTTGAGAATGGCAAGCCGCCATGGGCGGGCCGGAGCCACCGTGGGCAGGGCAAGAAGCTGCCACGGACATGGCAAGAGCCGCCACGGGCAGGGCAGGTCGCCCGCGGATGGAGCGCAGCCAGCCACCCGCGAACTGAATCAAGCGCCGGCCGTGAACGGACGCAGAGACCGCCCACAAGCGGGGAAAGCGGCGCCTGCGCAGTGACCACTCTCGGCGCTTCGCCGCAGCGGGGGGAAGGGGAGATATGTAATAAAATAAATAAATCTTTAAATAAATAAATAAATAAATAAAGCTAGTCCATTCTTGTGGGTATAAACCTATTGTGAGTAAGAACCGCTTTTTTTTTTTAGTTTATTTAGTTTATCATCTCCAGAACACACTCATTTAACTTACAGAAAACTGAAAGGAAAGTATTTGGAAATTGATCTAAAAGTTCGTGACATTTTTTGGAATGGAAATGTAAACATAAGAACCAAAGAAGACAATCATGTAAATACTTAATATTTGAAATGTAATTTGTCTTAATTTATCCACTCAATTTATGTTCATGATTCATGAAATGTTCCATATTTTTCTGCTGTAACGTATGAGGTATGAAACAAGCAGAAAAAGGTTTTAGCTATGAGCACAAAGTCATTTTTAAAAATAAATGTGGTGTTCTCCAAGTTTTATTTGCCTTGCTTAAACTGGAAGAGTGGCAGTAATCAGGTTCAACACAGGGCAGATACTCAGGAAGCTGTGACCATCATTAATTGGATTTGTAGGAGTATAAAAATGGGTGCAGTGGCTCTACAGCAGAAATTTTGGTGAATGTAAAGACACGGGAGCCACCGGTAATGTCGCAAAAGGAAATGTTTCCAGTATCCAGACCCTGGAAAACCCCTACTTGGTGAAATCGAGGAGAAGAGTCACAGGGGTAGTGCTGGCTGAGTGGAGCTCTCCATTTATTAAACCCATGGTCCAGAAGCCATATTCTGAAAAGAGTATGATTTCCTGTTGTTGAAGAACAGATTCCTTGCCCCGGTTCCATTCTTTGCTTGTTCCCGTGTCCACTTCCCAGTAATAGCGGCCATAGGTGAACTGAGGGATGTCTAGAACACAAGTTGTATGGAATCTTTCATCCTGCCCTTCCCGATTCTGTTTGAAATACCCACATTTCACTCTCTGTGGGTCATCAGAAATGATGATGTGGTCGTTGGCTGTGTCAACATCCAAGGTCATAGTCACTTGGAACCCAGCATCCTTGGGTTCAGTTTTTAAAGAGTTCTCAGGTGAGGTTTCAGGTCCTTGACCTTGGAAACTTGCCCTTCCAGCTGGCGACTGGGCCTGATGTCGTTCTTCTGAGAGATCACAGGGCAAGAGGGGCTCTATAAACCCTCCCCATGGGGCTCATTCTGCAGTGAGTTGATGCAGTGGAAGGAACAGATGTATCCACACTTCAAATGTATGGGTTTTTCAAGATAAGCCGGGCAGGTAGCACATCTACTTGCTCTTTAAAGCGTTCAGCCATGCAGGGAGATGATGATGGACAACGGCCATCCCAGGGAACGGAGAGAGTCTGCAGCTGCAGGCAGGATAGTCCCATCCATCTTCCCCATGGGATATAAGCCTTCTCTCAGTTGGAGGTGGAGTGACCATCACCATCCCAGAATCCTCGGGATTGGGGAAAGAACTATGGTCTAGAGTAGACTTACTGGTTGTATTAGTTAGCCAAAGGGGTGCTGATGCAAAATACCAGAAATCAGTTGGTCTTTATAAAGGGTATTTATTTGGGGTAGAAGTCCACAGTTACCAGGCCATAAAGCGTAAGTTTCTTCCCTCACCAAAGTCTATTGCCACGTGTTGGAGCAAGACAGCTGCCAATGTTTGCCAGGGTTCAGGTCTTTTGGGTTCCTCTCTTCCCAGGGCTGTGTTTCTCTCTGGGCTTAGCTTCTGTTTCCTCCACAAGGTCAGCTGTAGACTATGAGGCTCTCTAGGCTTTGCCTTTCTCCGCAAGGGCAGCTGTGAACTCTCTGGTGAACTACTCACTTCTTTTCCTGGGGCCTTCTCTCGTTCCCCATGACCAAGCTCTCTTACTTCCTGGGGCTCCAGCTCAAGACTCCATCAGAACTGCTGCAACTCTGTCCTTTACCTTGCATTTTATCTTCGATTCCCCACCCACCAAGGGGTGGGGCTCAACACCTTACTGACATGGCCCAATCAAAGCCCCAATTATAATTTAATCTCACACAGATGAACAGATCAGTTTACAAGCATAATCCAATATCTATTTTTGGAATTCATAACTTCATCAAACTGCCAAACTGCTACACTGGTATTCTACTATAGACATATTGTGACTCTAGCAATGGAAGAGATTACATCATTGATGTGGAGCCAGTGGCCACTGGAGGCTCTGGGGGCAGGGAGAGGGGAAAACAGTTGTAATATGGGTTTTTTTTTTTGACTTGGGAATCGTCCTGAGTGACATTGCAATGACAGATATAGGCCATTTTATATCATCACACAACATGCAGAACTGTGTGGGAGAGAGTATAGACTACAGTGTGAACTATGGTCCATGCTTAATGGCAAAGCCCCAGGATGCATTTATCAATTGCAATGAATGTCACACTAATGAAGGATGTTCATTGTGGGAGGGTGTGGGAGGTGTGGGGAGTGGGGCATATGGGAATCCCTATATCTTTTGTGTAACTTTTATGTAATCTAAGTATCTTTTAAAAAATAATAATAATAAAAATAAAGTGTTCAGCCATGGCCACTGTCTTTTCTCAACTTGGCTCTCCTCTGTTTTCCAGCTGCTTCCATGGACAGCTCAGTTTTGGAGGTAAGTAATTCCTTTTGATGAGGTTACTTCTGTCATGGCCCAGGTTGGCTCCTAATCCTCTTACTGGAGTCCTTTATAAACAGAATAAAGAGAGAGAGAGAGAGAGAGAGAGAGAGAGAGAGAGAGAGAGAGAGAGAGAGAGTGCGCGAGAGTGCCACGGAAGCAAGAAGCTGAAATCAACAAAACCCAGAAGAGAAGAGACACCAGTAGATGCTGCCATGTTACCTGCCATGTGGCAGAGGAGCCGGGGATGGCCGGCAGCCGGTTTTCAGGTTTTCAGGAGGAAAGCATCACCTTGATAATGACTTGATTTGGACATTCTCATGGCCTCAAACTGTAAGCCAATACATTCCCACTGTTTAAAGCCAACCCATTTCATTGTATCTGCTTTAAGCAGCCTAGGAAACTAAAACACCGTATGACCCAGTAATCCCACTTGTAGGTATAAACCCAAAAGAATTGAAAACAGGGGTTCAAATAGATATTTGCACACTGCTACTCATAGCAGCATTATTCACAATTGCCAAAAGATGGAAGCAACCCAAGTGTCCACCAACTGATGAATGGATAAACAAAATGTGGTATGTGCATGCAATGGAATATCATTCAGCTGTAACAAGGAGTGAAGTTCTGATACATATGATGTGAATGAATTTTGAAGACACCGTGTTGAGTGAAATAAGCCATACACAAAAAGACAAATATTGTATGATCTCATTGATATGAAATAATTAGAATAAAGAAATTCACAGAGTCAGAAACTAGAATACAGGTTACCAGGGGCTGGGGTGGAAACAGGAAATGGGGAGTTAATGATTAATTGGTGCAGAATTTCTGTTTGGAGTGATGGAAAACTTTTGATAATGGATGGTGGTGATGGTAGCAAAACATTGTGAATGTAATTAACAGCACTGAACTACATATCTGAATGTGTTTAAAAGGGAGAAATTTTAGGTTGTATATAGGTTACTAGAATAAAAATAAAAACTTAAATCCATGGAACCATACAACACAAACATCGATATTGTAAACCATGGACTGTAGTTATTAATAAATTATTAAAATATTATTTCATCAATTGCAATAAATAATAATAGGATGATATATGGGAATTCTATTTTTGCATGATTTTTCTATTATCCTACAATGTCTGTAATTTTTAAAAATTATATCTTAAAGGCTATATTCTGTGTGATTCTATTTATTATGCATTTGCAGAAAGGAAAATTATAGGGTCAGATATCAGATCAGTACTTGCGGAGGGGAGCAGAGGGGAGTGCAGAGGAATTTTCAGGATGATAGGAATGTTCTCTATCATGACTGTGGTTCTAGTTACCCTATCCTTCCTATTCACTTGTCAAAACGAATAGAATTGCACATTTTAAAAGGGCGTATTTTATTGCGTGTAAATTATATTTCAGTAGAACTGAACTTATTTTTCTAAAAGAAAAAAGCCATGTGTCATTCTTTGTTGCCATTGGACTCCATTTGCCTCCACTTCTTAGCGGGGTGCTCGCCGGGGACTCTGTAGGCTGTCTCATCCCACCCCTCCCTAGGGAGAGCCCTGAGCTTGGAGCAGCCACACCTCACACACACAGCGAGGGACAGACGGACTCCCAAAGGGGCGGGGGATCCACCTTCTGTCACCCTGAAAAGCAGCCCAGAGGGGGACATGTACTAGGTGAGAACACAGCCCAGACCAGGGGAAAGCCCTTTCCCCTCGGCCACTTCCTGGGCGCCGCCTCCCCAACCTTTACGAGGCACTTAAGAGGCAAAACCCCATTGTCCCTGGGCTTTGATCCCCGCACAGCTTCTGGTGGTGCCTACTTTCTCTAGGACATTTTGGGGAGCCAAGAGAGGCTAAGACGCAGGCCCCGCCCCCTTGGCATAAAACGTTAAATTTAATCCTCACAACCACCACACCAGGTGGGTTCTATTATTGCCGCCCCTCCCTTCATTTTCCAGATGTGGAAACTGAGGCCCAGGGAGCTGAAATCAAGGCCACCAGCCCAGGAGGAAGCCAAATTGAGGTTCAAACTTGTGTGAGCCTGACCTCAAGGACAGGTAGATGTTTTAGAGAATCGAGAATCGCCCCCCCGACACACACCCCCCCGCTGCTTTCGGCTTCTGATTGTCCCGTAGGCGTGTGGTTCTGGCCCTGCAGCCAGTCCCCTGCACCCAGACGTCCCCCCACCCCTCTCTCGAAATCGCAGCTGGCTCAGCGGCCCAAAGCCCTGCCTCTGCGGGGGGCTGCTCTGAGTGGGATTCGCGCCCACTGTGGGGCGACTGGCAGCTGGAAAGGGAGACTCCAGAGCCCCCTGGCGGAAGAGCCGCGCAGCGGAGCCGGGAGAAGGGCCGGTGAAGGCGCCTAGCTCCTGCGGGTAGGCAGAGCAGCGCCCCTGCTGGACATCCGCGGCAGGTGAGCAGAGACACCTGCACCGCCCGCTGCCTTGCGGAGCCCGGCGGGAACCCGCCCCTCGGCGGAGCCGGGTGTCGGGGGATGGTTGAGAAGGGGTAGGGGTGGGGGTTGCAGGAGGTGAGGGGGAAATGAGGGAGCCCAGAGCACTGACCGCAGACCTGTAGGAGGACTCCTGGAGCAAAAGGAGGGTCCAGCAGGCATCCCCCCTGGCAAGGGGACACACGTGCGGTTTTCCTACTTCCCGCCTGGGTGCTCTGGGCACTGCCACGGACCTCACCGATGGCCGGTGTATCCTCACTTCCCGCAGGTTCAAACCCAGACTCTGTTACCTCCCCCATCACCACCCCTGTCTTCTGTGCCTCCCCATTCCTTCCCCATCCGGCGGAGGATGGGTGCCTTCCTCATGTTCTTTAGCCCTGCCTACTCTCTGATGTCCAGCTGAAGCTCCACTTCCTCCAGGCTGCCTTCCCTAGCCCCCCAGCTTGTCCCTTTCTCTGAATTCTGTGAGAATTCCCATGGGTCCTGGGAACCCACCTTTTTAGATTTCTGAGCTGCACCAACTGCAGAGGGGGCCCTACATGCTCTGCAATCCCTGGCAAGGCACTGGGCCTTACTAGAGGCGGCTGGCTGCAGGGAACAGAAGACACTCCAGCCAGGACTCCACAGTCTCCTGTTGTGGCCCCTCTCCAGACTTCTGCATCTTTCTTCTCTTCTGCTTCCTCTGCTTTGAGCCTAAACGTGGACGCCCAGGCCCTGGTTTCAAAGTCTCTCCAGGTCCTCCAAAGTCTCTCCACAGGGGATCAAGGGCTGAGAGGCCCAAATCCTGGGGGGGTGGGGGAGGGGATCTCATGACCCCCGAATCAGCTTAGGCCAGAGGGGTGGATCAGGGGCACAGACTTCGAGGAGTGTGGTCAAGTCCTCCAAGAACTGGGCAGGGCAGGGAAGAAACGGGGGACATCTCTGGTACAGCCAGACAGACAAGATGCTGAATAAATGCTCGACTGCAGGACGCAAACCGTTCTCCTTTCCTGTATCCCTGGACTCCAGCTGGCCCAGATCCTATTTTTCTCACTTTTTCAGGTCGCAGGCCAAGGGGTGCTAGGAAGCACCGAGTTTTCATGCAGGCCAGTCACTCAGCAGCTCGGCGTATCTGGGTGAGGAACTCAAGCTTTCTGAAGGTCCGCCTCTGCACAATAGAGGTCATCGTCTTCACTACGTGCAGACGTAGGAGCGACTGAAGCTGAGAGTCCAGCCGAGGGCCCGGCATCGACATGCTGGGGACCCCGCGAGGCATATCTTTTCAGGTTTTGACACAGAAGACATCGGGATGCCATGTCACTGTGTAACAGGCAGTGTTGGTTTTGGTGGTGGTGGTGTGGTCTGTTTTTGTTGTTTTGTTTTGCACAGTACCATGAATGGCACCCTAGAATCCATGAAATGGGGAATGATCACAGGCTGTGCCAATCTTGGGCAAATGGCAGCATCTCTGGGCCTCGGTCTCCCCATCTGCAAAGTGGGGACAATGTTCCCGGCCCTCAACCAGTGTCACTGGGGCAAAATGGGAGCAGAGCTGGCTTGCACACCCGGAACGGGGATGGAGGAGTCCATGCACTTGTTTGTTTATCTGCGGAGAGGGAGCCTCAGCACCGAGGGCCAAGCAAATATTTGCGGTTATGGATTAACCTGAGCTCCAGGCTGTTATGGCGGCAGGAGGGCGACCTTGCCGCTGCTCCGCGGCCCACCCCAGTAAGTCCCCAGACCACCAGCGTCTTTACCCCTCAGGCGGGTGTGTGAGCAGGGGCGGGGGTGGGGGGCAGAAGGTTCGGGTGGGCTGAGTGGTGGTGAGGGGCAAATCCTGGAGCCGGGCCCAGGTGGGCAGGAGGGTGCTGGGGGGTTGGGGGGAAAGGCCCCTGTGGGCCTTACCTGGCCTGGTCGCACGCTTTGGAGGGCCCTCTCCCCAAGTGGAAGTTGGCTGAAGGCTCCAGGGCTCGGGCAAGTCCCTGGAGGCAGCTGGGAATCCCGAACCCTCCATTCTCCACCCCCCACCCGCTAAGTCAGACCTGAGGCCTCTGATGTAAGTGCATCAGAACCAGCCTCAGAGGGAGTAAGCAAAGGTCGAAGGTAAGGGCAGCTGGAGTGTGAGGATGGGGCAGGGCTGGCATGTCCTCTAGGTTTCCATGGCCACGGACGGCTCCTTGGTTGCTGGCGAAGGAGTTAGCTCCGTGGCTGCTTGAGGCCCAGTGGTTTGGGGCCGTGGTTAAGGTCTCAGTCTGGAGCTCTACCACCTCCTGGTTGTGGGTTTCAAACAAGTTACTTAACTCCTCTGAGCCTCAATTTCCCCCTCTATGAAATGGGTGTGGCCACATTGATGCCTAATTGGTGTGGCTGTGAGGGTCCCTGAGATGGTAACAGCTGGTGTTTATTGAGCATTTACTATGCACAAACCCTGTTTGAAGAGATTCGCGTGGATTAAGGCTTCCTTCTCACAGCAACCCTATAAGGCAGAAATAGTTATTCTATCGAGTTTACCAGTGGGGAAACTGAAGCATGGGTCAGTTGTCTTGCTCCACATTGATATCCACTGAGTGGTGGAGCTGGGATTCGAACCTAAGCAATCTTGCTTCATAGCTCACCCTCTGAATCATGTATAAATTACTTAAAAGACACCCTAAGGGTCCAATAAACATTGGCTGTAGAATAATGGCCAATATAGCGCAGCCATGAGCTCAGCAAAGGCACAGCTGCGCCCTCTACCGCCAAAGAAGAGGGCCAAGCACTTTCCACGTTCAGGAGCCTTGGATGTCCTTAGATCCCCATGTGTGCCCATCCGCTTTCTCTCTTCACCCTCAGACTTGACGCTGGGGGTGCAACCCTAGCCCCACACAGACCAGGAGAGTGGGGCCCTGACTCTGTCTAGTGAACAAGGACCCCAATCCAGCTTCACTCCGGTCATCAGGTCATGGCCCCAGGGCGGTGGTGTGGTGGCAGGCCAATCAGGGGCCCGGGCGCACCAGCCAGGAGCTCAGAAGTTTTTTCTCGGCCAGGTGTCAGCAACTCCAGAATGTGGCAGCTCTCAAGCCTCTTACTGCTCGTGGCCACCTGGGAAATTTCCAGCACACCGGTTTCCCCT
>PVKH010044858.1:0-10561 GCA_004027955.1 Chaetophractus vellerosus | reverse complement strand
TTTAGCTGTTCTTAGGATTACACTTTAGCCCATTGAATTTACTAATCAGTAGCTGAAGTTGGTACCCAATTGTCTTTTCCTTCCTCATTTTGGGAAGTGGAGCTTCCAATTCCAGCAGTGGAACAGCTCCCGAGGTGGCTTGTGCTGCTAGTGGAGGATGGGTGCTGGCCTCGGGGGTGTTGAGGGCTCTACTTAGGATTCTTCTCTGCAGATGGGCAGTCTCCTCATTCCATTCTTTCAAGGATGTTGCATGATGCACTTCTCGTCTCCTGGAGCCCCCAAACAAATCCTTTAGTTAGCTCTGGGTGATTATTAACTGTCCTATAGCAGACGCTCATCCTAGGAGCACCTTACTCTGCTGCCATCTTGCTGGTTGTCAGGACTTAGTCTTTGAACCCTGAGGGATGTGAAACCTTGAGTGCTTTGCTCTTGTCATGTTTTGTGTATTTTCCAATTTGAATAACTACTGGGCATGGTAGTACTGAGAGACAATCTATTGGATCCTGTGGATTTCCACAAAAATGTCTATGATTTGTACTGTATAGCAGAAAGATTAGCTTCTTATATTAAGAAGGCTGATTCCATTAGCCACTGAAGGGACTCCTTTCTTTGTCTTCTGGTCCACTGGCATGATGTAGTATATGGTATTTGTCTAGATGGTAGAGGTAGTTTCTAGTTCAGTGGAACCTTACTAGATCCCGAAGAGATGAGATCCCCCATGAAACAGGGACCAATAATCTGCCAGCATCAAAGCCTGTGGGGTTGGGATGCACAAATTCCACGAATCTCTGGTAGTCAAGATGAGGAGGGTTAATTCTACGTTTACTCCTTGGTTCCTGAACTCATATATCCTCACCATTGGTAACATAACACCATAAATTCAGCGAACGCACTGCATCATGGAGAACAGTGCCCTAAACACACAGACTTGTCTGCAAAGCTTAGCATTGGCTGAACTTTCAGCAGACTATTCTGCCATTCTATCAGGCAGAAACTTCTGCATGATGTAGGACCCATGAAACTAATGGTTATGAGCAATTGTTGTGTACTTTGTTTGCAACAGGAAGTTTTCTATTCTCTTTTTAAATTAGAATTTTTGAGTGACATATTTTAGAACATTTCTATTTATATGTGTATTTAACTATCTCATATACACATATTCACAAACACTATAAAATCATTTTTCCTCACAAATATGTACTATGGCATTGTTTAAAATGATTCACTAGGTCTTGTACTTTTGAGTTCTCAAACTAAAGCTTCTTATTCTTCTCTCTAGAATTTTTTCTTACTTTTACTAAACTTAACTGGAATGCAGACTATGAATTATTTTAAGAAAGGATCTCACCTGACACAATACACAATTAGTAGTCTTTAACCCACATTGTTCTTTTTCTGTTTCATTTATTATTTTTTATTTATTATAATAGCAATGTTTTATGCCTTATTTCCACTTAAGTAAAAATTGCAAATAAATCATCTAAGAGATGGGTTTTAGTTAAGAAACCTTTGTAGTAACAATCAAATCTTTGAGTGGTTATTAAAATGTTCATTTGTTCTTAAGTTAGTAATGTGTCAATTGTACATAAATGGGAAATTTTAAAGTTGCTTGTGATAATATTCCCCTTGGTTCTTATGGTCCCATCCATTCCTCCTGTGTAGCTTTTTGTTCTAGCATCCTTTAATTACCTGCAGAATTTTGTGTTTCAATGTGCTTACCTTTATGTAATCTGGAGCTATGGTCAAACTATCTAGAGCTTAATTAATATTCTTAGTTGAGTATTTAGGGTAGACAGTTGACCTAAACGTGGTTCTCTCCACCTTTTCTCCAAATTCCCAACGTCCTGTCTTACCCAAGTGAATTATTGCTGGAATCCATCCACAGCTGAGAATAGGAAAGGCTTTGTGCTTGAAGGAGAACCTGGTGGAGGGAACTGATAAAGATTCTTACTTCCCTGGGCTGGACGAAGGTTTCCACCTTCTGAGAAGAATGTGACACACTGAGATTCTTACACTGTTAAAGGAAATTTGACTTTTTCCCAGTGTGTGTGACCTTAGTGACCAGGGAGAAGATGAACTAGGTCCTCTACCTCTGAAGTTGAGAGCATGCCTGGAGACTAGGAACAGGAAGCCTTGATTTTGCTCCTCAGCTGGGACAGGCAGCCTGTCTGCTCCTGCTCCTCTAGCCAAGAGTTGTAGAAACTAGCTAGACGGTCTCCTCGTGTTTACTCCTACAACCAGATATAAGGGCCAATAAAGACAGTAACAAACCACCTAAGGGATTCTAGCAGCCGGAGAGAGGAAGATCAGTCAGTATAAACAGATCTCATGCCAGAAAAATAGAATTGCTGTAGGAGACAGAAAGCCACTTGTACAAACAAATAACAAGAACCTTCAAGGAAATGAAAGTGCTTCCCAAACAGATACTTTCTGGAACTTACAAACAACAGCAGCAATGTGATTTTGTGAACTTAAGTGCATAAACTAAGGATAACAGGCCTAGACTGTTAGGTTCCTTTAGAGACATAGAAGATTAAGTAGAAGAAAGGTCTCAAAGCACAGAGTGAAACTGTGAAGAAGTAGAAGTTATGATAAAAGAAAATCCCAAACAAACCAAAGATTTGAAGAATAAATGAAATAAAATATATATAAGAACTTCCAAAAGAAAAAACTAAGAGAAGCTTAAGAGATAGTAAGCAGACAAATGCATGAAGAAATATCTTAATGAGTGGAAGAAAGAACCAAATCAGATTTTGGAGATTCACTAAATTTTATGTGGGCTTAAAGAGAAAATAAGAAAACTAAGCACACCCTTTTGTAATTAATAAGCTGAAAAAATGAAAATACTACAAACTTTCAGAGAGAGATTCCAATTTAAAAATATAAATAATTAGAAAAGAGAACCTAAAAATTTATCAATGGTAACACTGCTTTATAACGAAGTAGGGTTTATAGCATGAAGGCAATGATTTTTCAATATCAAGAGATATGTCAACATAATCAATTAGCAACAAATATAAGAAAAAACATATTATTAATGGGGTTTGATAAGCATTTGGTAAAATTTCTAAATTTCAAAATTAAATAGATATATATGTAAAATATCTGAATTCAAAAAACATTGTTAGGAAAGCTACAGAAAATATGCTAAATGTTAAGGTGTTGCTTTATTTTCCTAGGCTGCTTAAAGCAAATACCATGAAATGGTTTGGCTTAAACAATGGGAATTTAATAACTTACAATTTTGAGGCCAAGAAAATATCCAAATGAAGGCATCATCAAAAAGACATTTTCTTTCCACATGCAAATACATTCATTTCATTACAACATCCTAAGAACCTTAAGTCATTTCAGTAACAATATTAAGTGAAAGTACCTCTTATGGTACCTTGAATTAGACTTTCCATGGCCTTGGGACTGTAAGCTTTTACCTCAAATAAATATTCTTTATAAAAGCCAACAGATTTCTGGTACTTTGTGTCCGCAGCCTTTTGGCAGACTAATACAGATAGTATTTAGATTGTAGTTGGGGATTATTCATTATTTGCAATTTAGACCTGATTTTTTTTCCTAGTTAGAATCAGCTTATAAAAAAATGTTCATAAGAGGGTACCTGTCTTCATTGTTTCTCACCTTATATAAATCCAAAACCATTACAGCCTCAATAATTGTCCCAAATCAATTATAGAGTTTATTATAATTATTGCCAACATTTATTAATATGCTTTTCTCTTCATTTAGACTGGGAGTTCTTTTAAGGGCAATGTCTTGCTTTAGTCTACATCATGGCCTTATATACCTGCCAGAGTGCTTGACACAGAATAAAAATAAATGATATGTATTGAAATAGTATGAATGATCTTGAATCCCCCAAACTTGTAAGCATGTTTTGACCACAAAATAGAATGTGAACAAATTGAGAAAAATACTGAGATATTGTAACAATATTGAACTCACACAGAATGTAAAAAAACATGTTTTTGTAATAAGTGATAAGCAGACATTTGTGAAAAGAGATGATGCGGACTGGCTTCTTACAAAAACACAGTAAAGATTCTGTCCAAGCGAGAGTGAGGTTGAGGCAGATCGACCTCAGGACTGCTAGCTGCAACGCTTGTGCTGTGATAAGAAGGAACCTGCCACCCTTATCACGGACACCATGCTGTCAGGCCAGTGCCTCCCACCGCTGTGGGCTTTAAATGCTCCACTGAAGCCACAAAGCTGCATGGGTCCTGCCTCTCAAGTCTCTCATTAAAAGCTATTTGCCTGCAATCCAGCAGTTCTTGGGCTGATGGATTTTAAAGATTTTGATATCTTCCACCCTTAAAGGGTTTGCGTGCCTTCACCTGGTTAGTGTGCGGTAGACATACTGGAAGCAGCAATTAAGCAAACAAATAAATTGAGCCCTGAACTGAAATCTTTTAGACTGTGCTTTACTTTCTCTTTCGATCTGCTTTCAGTTTGCTACAACATTGGCATGACGCTAAATGAATATTTAGAGTTAACGAATAAATAGAATGTATAATTTTAATAACAATTGATGGAACACTGTTTTTTGTAAGCTGGAGCTTTTATCCAGAGAGTGATTGATTTGCCTTCATGTAATAGCGACAGAATTGATGAATGGCCTGCACATCAATTCAGCCTGATTTCACAGCAAAGGTTATGTTTCATATGAAGCAGATACTAAAGAAACAGATGTTCCTGAATTGGGTGACCAAACCAATGAAGAAGGGCCTTGAACCCACATATACTAACACAAGTGTAAATAGAACAACTCTGGTTTCCTTAGACTTACGCTTGACACTATTTTTGTTACCGATTAAAAAGATTGTAACTCAAATACCATTTTATTTTATCCATTACAAAATTAAAATATATTTTATTATAAATTTTTAAATATCAGTTTAATTAGATATAATTCACACTGGTAACATAATATTCACCCTTAAATACATTCAATTAGTGGTTTTTAGTAGATATACATACATACATTCATAATCACAGTTATGTTATTGTAGATCATTTCACCACTCCAAAAATAAACCCTATATTTGTTAGCACTCCCCATTCCCTTTTTCCCCAGCCCCTAGCAACCACTAATGTACTTTCTGTCTTTATCAATTGACCTAGTCTGGATATTTCATGTAAATAGAATCATATATGTGGAGTTTTGTGACTGGTTTCTTTCACTTAGCATGTTTTAAAGATTTGCCATAATATATTGACTCTTTATATAAAGAAATATATAGAGAAATATATATAAAGAATTATATATTTAAAATATAAAGAAATATAAAGAGATTTATGTATTGTAAGGAATTGGCTCACACAATTGTGGAGGCTGGCAAGTCCAAATTCTGTATTCCATAGGGTAGGCTACAGGCTAGAAATTCCAGCAAATGTGATGTTGAACTCTTGAGGCAAGAAATCTCCTGATCTCTGGAACCATCATTTCTTTCTGTTAAGACTTCCAAGTGATTGGATGAGGAGCATCCACGTAATGGAGGGCAAGCTCCTTTACTGAAGGTCAACTGATTGTAAATGCTGTGAAATAGCCCCACATTAACCACTAGGCCAGTGTTTAACCCGACAGCTGCACACCATAACCTAGCCAAGCTTAGGCGTAAAATTAACCCACACACCTGGCAAGTGCAGTTACTTAGATTCTATTTTTAAGTATTTGAAAAGCCTAACCTGATGTTAGAATTTTGGATTTTGGGCAGCTTTCCTGCATATTTTGTCTCTAGAGGGGATTTCACTTGAACCTAAACCATGTTCATTTCAGGATTCAGGTATGTTTAAGACATTTCTAGAAGACAATGGGGTCTATGTAGATACACATCTGAAATTCTAGGAGAAAAATGCTAAAATAGAATAAAGCCATTTAAATTAAATTGTAAGTTAGATTCATTTAAAGTTCCTTAAACATATTAAGCTCTTTATTGCCTATAGAGTTCATATTTGTTCTTTCTTCTAACTGGAGTGTTCAAGCTGTCACCATGGTAAACTCCTTGTCCTTCATGTGTCAGCCTAAATACCCCCTAGTTTGTTTCCTGTGTAAAGCAGCTGCTATACTCTCACGTCTGGTATTTTTTTTTTAAGATTTATTTATTTTATTACATATCTCCCCTTCCCCCCCGCTGCGGCAACGCACCGAGATTGGTCACTGCGCAGGCGCGGCTTTCCCCGCTTGTGGGCGGCTTCTGCTTCCATTCACGGCCTGCTTTCAGTTCGCGGGTGGCTGGCTGCGCTCCATTTGCGGGCGACCTGCCCTGCCCGTGGCGGCTTTTTGCCATGTCCGTGGCAGCTTTTTGCCCTGCCCACGGCGGCTCTGGCCCACCCATGGCGGCTTGCCATTCTCAAGGGGGCCTGCCCGCTAGGAGAGGTCCCCGGAAAGCGAACCCGGGGCCTCCCATGTGGTATGCCGGCGCCCTATCCACTGGGCTATCGAGCCGGCCCCTCACGTCTGGTATTTTTATTGTATCACTAAGTTAATGTATTTCATAGTAAATGATAATCTATTTATTTCTTACTTATTTTCTGTATCTCCTACTCTAGGTAAGCTCTATGACATAAATATCTCTTCTGTCATTTTCACTGACATAGCTCCATTGTTTAGAACAATAACTTTCACAGAATATGTGCTCAAAAAATTTTTGAATTCAAATGTTGAAAGGGCTACAAATGAGCTTCAGATGTGTGGGAAGATTCTGAATACAACATAGTGTTTATACATTGGATTAATCTCCTCTTCACCTTAACCATTTCTGTGGATCCTAGGATATGAGAGAGAGTGACAGTGAAAACTACAGAAGAGAGAGAGAAGGGAAATCGATGTTTTACTATAATATGGGATATTGAAAATTGAGAAGATAGAAAAAGACATTTGTGCTGATTGATGGAGAAGGGATGGCAATAATAACATCCTTCTTGGCATACTCTGTGAGGGTAATTAACCTAGGCAGGCAGCAAAATTGGTGCAGACATTGGCACTGAGGCCAGCTTTAGGGGCAGTCATTAGAATCTGCAACAACTGCAGATGCGGTGGTGTCTCTAGCGGGTATCTGTAGCTTAGTTGTCATTATGAGCATAGCGATGCCTGGGATATTCAATGAGCAAAACAGAACAAAACAATAAGGGAAAAAGTGCTAAAAAATCATGCAGTAGCCATGGAGACCATTAACTACTCAGAGCATTGGGTATGACATTTCCAGGAACCTCTCAAAATTATCTAGGAAGAAATTGAGGACGGTTGAGTTTCCTAAATAATACATAGAAATATGCAGCACCAGAGAAATTTTGCTTGCTCTCATTGCCAGGCCTAAGAAATAAAAATTTCCTTTTGCAAATATCCTCACTTGCTTCTTTGAGAGAGAAATCAGGAGACATAAATAAGAAAAACAAAAATAAAAAATCTATACCCACTTCTCAGGATTTTCTATACACAAGAGAATATAAAATTCTCCAATACCTAGTTGTATCTCTCTTTTAGCCATATAAATTAAGAAGAAAAAAATTGGATGTTTAGAATAATTAAATTATTTTCCAAGCTCCTTGAGTTTGAGTCAAGTACCCAGGGGCTTGATATAGGGGGAAAAAAACAAGAAAATATTATTTTTCCAGTTTTCCAAATGTTCTCATATCTCAGTCATGCTATATGATTTCTTTCCCAAGCAAAAGCACGTGGAAGCACTTTTTTTTTGAGTGTCCTTACCAACCTTGACTGCATGAATGTTGTTATTCCCCTTGTCTCTTCTCGTAGACAAAGGACTGCCTGTGTTTACTTAACATTCAATACACTAGTTTCCTATACTGTCGAAGGAGGTGCCCAGTTTAGTCATGGACTTCTAGAGTAAATGATTAGATTAGATTAGAAGCTGCCTTGGAATCCCAGCAGTTGTAGTTCACTAGAGCTCTGATACAGAGGCCAGACCTGTTTAGAAAAATAGGGAAGGAAATGAATCTTCTACTTTAACCTCAGTTCTATCAACAAATTATGAAAATCTTGAATACTTCTCTCATTATTCAAGCCAGGTCCACATGAAACCTAGTAAAAGTAACTCAGAAGACCCATGATATGTGTAGAAGTTGACTAGGAATTCAAAATCAACATTTTCAAGTTGTCTGGATATAAACTAACCTGCGGTTAATATATATTTAGTTAATTTAAGAATAGCCACAGGCCTCTGATAAAAGTCTCCATTTGTAATTCTAGCACAGCACAACTCATTTTCCAATTTGATGTCAATTTCTTGTGAATATTATTTTGCCTAGATTTGTGTAATTCCATTGCAAAGGGAGACTAAGTACATCAAAAGAAATGTAGCTGTTCCTTTAAGGACTGTCCAGCAAGTGACTGAAAAAGGAGCAAATATAACCTCAAGAACTATAATATATGTCAACCATGATATCAGCAATCTGCAAGCTTCTTGAAGGATGAAAGTTAGCCACTGAGGCATATCAATAATATTTCATATTACAATAAAACTATAGAAACAGAAATGAAACTTGTAAGATGTGACCGTAGAAGTGAAAAATAGGGAGTTTCATTTATCATCAAATATTAACAAGAGTAAAAGAAAATTTTAATGTTGTGTGCATGACATGTATATATGGTACATAATATAAATTAATGTGCAAAGCTTTCACAATATCATGAAACAGGATTAAAAAAAACCATATTTGAGACAGCATCAGAAGATTTTAGAAGTATTTATAAATCCTGTATAATAGAGAAAATAAGAAGTATTTAAGTAAAGAACGGTAACATTGGACAATGTTTTTGAGCCAAAGAGAGATTATATTAACAAAGTACAAACTTCTTTGACATTTTAGCGACAATTTTATTTTTTATTATTCTGCTACATTTTAGACTTACCATAATTTTTCCTCTTCCTTTGAAAACAACTCTAGTCTTTTGCCCAAAGCCACTATTGTCCTAAAATGAAGTGCTTCCAAGTCAGAGTCTGCAAAACAACTTGTGTCATGCTGCTACTTACAGGTCCTCTATGGTAATGCTGATTTTTATCAGCTTTAATTTAGGCTCTGACCTTTTTTAAATTATGTTTTCATAAATCTGCAACTCACCTGATTAATACTTTTTATCCTCCTTTCTTTCTTGGGGACATTAAACTTTTTACTCTAACCAGTTCAAGTTCTTTCAAAGGTTAATAAAGCAGATTTTAAAAGTAAAGAGTAGGACATAAATTATTCAGAATTTCAATGAACATTAACACTCTAAGACCATACAAAGTATATGCTTATTCTAGAATGAAGAGAAATATATTTTGAGAAAGTAAAATAATTTTTATTAATGATCTTTAAAATTTTTCATTATATTAATATTAAAATTAATATTAATTTGATTTTTAAAAATGTTTTAGTGTATCTTGATGGTAGTTCTGTATGACTTACTTTAAAATTTTGCTCTAGGATGTTTGAAAAAAATAAGAAGTCAAATGCTTTTTGGGGTCATTTCAAAAGAGATATGCACCTAGCTAATGCATAATTAGGACATTTGCATCATAATGGAACACATTATAATTTAAGCATGTACTAGATAAGCTGTAATAATAATAACAGCAAGCATTAACTGTATGTGTACTCTGTTTCAGGTACTGGATTAAAATTTGACATGCCTTATTGTGTGAAGAACACATGAGGAAGAAGTCATTATTATTCCCATAATATAGAAGAGAAAACTGAGACTTAGAGAGGTTTTGTGACCTGCTTATGGTCAGTTAACAGAGAGCAGAGCTCTGACAGCCCTATTCCTGCCTGATCCCCAAGGCCATATTCTTAACTGCATCACACTGCCTTTTGTGTGGGAGGTTAATCAAGCCTTATCCACCTCTAAATTGTAGGGTAAGGAAGATGAACTGATTTTATGTTGCTTTGGACGTGGTTTATTATCCTACTTCTGTATATATTCTGGAGTCATGATTTAATTTCCTGTTTGTTTTCAATTGTATTCAATGTTTATGATAGTCTACAGCTAGTTAATCAGGTTATTAAAAACCATGTTGCTAATGAGATAAATTTCAGGTGGGTTAATAGGCTTTGCTAGCCTTGGCTAGACATTCACAGATACATTTTATTGGTTTGAAGAAGCTCTAGTAGAGATTATTAAGTCCATCACCAAAAATAGAAAAAAAAAAAGCAAAAGCTAGTGTTCCAGGGTAAGACATGATCCTATTTGCATCTTATTTCAAATAATAATTGTGTTACAGTGTTATACCAAATCATTTGTTCATCATTATAAAGTTTCAAGATACATATATTAGGCATTGACAGAATGAAACTATTTTCAATAAATTGAAAATATAAAAATAAGAATATATTTTTATATACATTTATATATACAACGCAGACCCTTAGGATTTTGGAGTAAAGCCCTGCCATCCTCTGCAGATAACTACTCCCCTTTTGAGAAACAGCTTTTGGCTTGCTACTGGGCCTTAGTAGAGACTGAACGCTTAACCATGGGCCATCAAGTTACCATGAGACCTGAGTTGCCTATCATGAGCTGGGTATTGTCTGACCCACCAAACCATAAAGT
>PVKH010044857.1:0-10564 GCA_004027955.1 Chaetophractus vellerosus | reverse complement strand
ACCTGCCCTGCCCGTGGCGGCTTTTGCCTGTCCGTGGCAGCTTTTTTGCCCTGCCCACGGCGGCTCCGGCCCGCCCATGGCGGCTTGCCATTCTCAAGGCGGTCTGCCCGCTAGGAGAGGTCCCTGGGAACCGAACCCAGGGCCTCCCATGTGGTTTCCCAGCGAGCTCTTTATCCACTGAGCTATCTAGCCGGGCCCCCCTTTTTTTTAATAGGCTATTTTTTAAGTGGTTAAACCTAATTTATATCATTGGGAAGTGTGTGTAAAATATTTGGTACAGTGAAATATATTTACCATTCAGATGCATTCCCATAGATAATTGACTGAAGATACCAAGGGTGCCTTGTTATTTCGTTGTTGCTCATGATCCCTAAGGTGGAAAATGGACTTTGAATATATAATTCCATCATCACTTGTTTTTCTTACACTGTGCTGTTTACATTAGTAAAATGAAATGGGAAATTAATTATAGGATTCATTGACTTCATGGCCCGAAGATGCTCTGGTGCTGAAATATAAAGTTTTATTTGTTTTGCACATTTTTTTTTTACAAATTACTAATAAAAGATTAAACAAAAATTATCCAGTTTACAAAATAGGTTTTTTCAGGTTTAGTGTTTTTTTTTTTTTAATCTTTTTTTTTCCTGCAAACAGTTTATAAACACTGAAGGATAAAAAAGAAATATGTGGTGTAGAAGGTTGACAACCACTGTTAACATTTTCCTGTATAATCTCCCAAACTTTCCGCATGCCTGAACAACAAATATCTATTGTTAATTACCAAATTTTAGTTTCAGTAGCTAATTTAGTTTATTTGCAAGAGTTCAGGTGGAGTATTTTCTTTTTTTTAAATTTTGTTGAAGTATGTCATTCATACATAAACATACATAAACAATAAGTGTATAGTAAAATTGTGATCTTACAAAATAAACATGCATAACATCATATAGGGGTCCCATAAATCACACCACCACCAATATCTTGAATTGTGAAATATTTGTTACAAATTATGAAACAATATCATCAAAACCTTACTGCTAACTATAGTCCGTATCTTACATTTGGTGTATTTTTCCCCCAACCACTCTATTATTATTATTTTTAAGTATATTTGTTTTACAGAAGTTGTGAACTTACAAAACAATTATGTACATATTATGAGATGATAATATCAGACTATTACCACCAACTATGGTCTATTACTTACATCTGGCATACTTTTTCCATACTCCCCCATTATCAACACAGTACATATTTGGCATGATGCATGAATATTACAGTATTCCTGTTAACCACCATAGGTCACATCAGTTGTATTTTTCCCATGGTTCTCCACATTGCCACCACCCTGCAGTAGTGATGTACATCCGCTCTAGCTCACAGGAGGATATTCTTGCATCTGTACCATCAACTACAATTCTCATTCAGGTGGAATATTTTAAAGAGGTTTGGTTGTGTGTGAGAAGAGAGAGCACTTTGGATGTACTGCATAAAGTGAGAAAACAGTGGGGTTAAAAAGGTATTTGCATCAAGTGTGCAAACCATTATGAGTTTAATTAAAAAACAAATACTTAGAATAAGCTAAGGAAAGAAAAAGACTAGAATTGATATTTTCAAGAGGGATAGGGTCATTGCTTCATTTCTTGTTTTGTTTTGTTTTGTTTTTTTGTTTTGCTTGTTGTTTTTGTCTTTTCGGGGACATGAGGAACGGAACCTGGGATATTCCATGTGGGAGGCAGGCGCTCAACTGCTTGCGTCACATCCGCTCCCACTTTATTTCTAATGATTATATTTTGTGTATCTCACTGGCATTTCAAAAATAAACTTAGTAAAAATTAATGCTTAAAAATTTATAGGATTTTTAAAATGTCTTTTGGCCTAGTTATTGTCTATAAATATGATTTTAAATATGTTATCAAGATATGTTGGAATAAAATTCAGACATTATATTAGGTTTATCTTTACTGAATTTCATATTGTTGTCATTGATATATCTAATTTAAAATTTTTGCTTTAGACTGAAAACATTCCTGTGGTTAGAAGACCTGACCGAAAAGATCTGCTTGGGTATCTCAATGGTGAAGCATGTGAGTAAGTTTTAAGTTGCTGTCACTCTTAAATAGACATTCTTTTTTTTCTCAATAAATAAGCAGTGGGTTAAGAATTTATATTACAACTAAAAAATTAACCTACCTGTTGCTGTGTCCACATGCTTGCCTTTCTTGTTCTAGAGAATGCACTGTTTTTGCTCCTAAGGCCATTCACTCTTTCCCATGTGTATGGATTCTATCTCCTTTTACCCACTCAGAGAATGTTGCTTCTGTAAATTGTCATTTCTCTCTTACATCATCAGTTTTACTCTTTCTTCTACGTCATTCCTTTTGTTTATTTATATTTTAGGAGGTACTGGGAATTGAACCCAGGACCTCATACATAGGAAGTAGGCGCTCAACCACTTTCCCCATTGTTCCTTTTAATATAGACAGAAAATAATATCTCTCATATTAAAATTTTTTGAGGGGGAGCGGATGTAGCTCAAGTGGTTGAGCACCTGCTGGGTTTGATCCCCCGTACCTCCTAAAACAAACAAACGAAAAACCCAACTTTGGTTGGGGAGCAGATGTAGCTCAGTGGCTGAATGTCTGTTTCCCATGTATGAGGTCCTGGGCTCAGTATATTTTTGAGCCCACATCCATATCATCTACTGCTCCATTTTCTTTTTCCTGTTTATTGCAAAATTCTATGAAAGAGTTGTGTAGTAGCACTGCTTCCTCTTCTTTAGCTCTAATTCTTTTTATTAAAAAAATTTTTTTTGTCTGCTTATTTTTTTATCCACCTCCGACCAACACCCCCCTCCCCACCCCCCAAGATGGCTCCCTGGTCTATCTGTACAGTCTGCTTGTCTTCTTTAGGAGGCCCAGGGAACCGAACCGAGGACCTCCCATGTGGGAGGTGGTTGCCCAATTGCTTGAGCCACATCTGCTCCCCTCTAATTCGCTATTGAATCTACTCTAATCTGGCTTTCATTCTCACCAACCTACTGAAATAACTCTGGTAAAGGCCAACACCAATTTAAGGATTGCTAAATCCTTTCTTCTCTCTTACCTGCAGATTACTTAAACTTCTCAACAGCATTTGATATCATTGATCAGTCCCATTTTGAAAACCTTTCAAAATTTGGGATTTGGCATACCAAATTCTTTTAGTTCTCTTCCTTCTCATTATCTCGTTCTCAGACTATTTTGCTTACTTCCTTCTGTGCTTGAACTCTAATTCTTGAAATTCCTTGGGACTTGATTTTTTCTTCTTTTTCTTTCAACCCTTAAGCTCTTCCAGTTTCATGCTTTAAATACCATCTATATGCTGATGAATTCCAAATATTTATCTCCAACACTGAACTCTTCCCTGAGCCTCCAGATTTATAAATTCGCTGTCAACTTAACATCTTCCCTTCACTGTTTGATAGGCATCTGAAATTTAATATGTCCAAATAGAATGCCTGATTCTTTCCCTCCCTTCTCCCGCCAAATAAAACAAAAACAAAAACAAAAAAAATCCAAGTCAGTTCCTCCTTCATTATCTCCGTCTGCATTAAATGGTACCCAGTTCACACAGTTTAAGCCAAAAACTCTGGAGAAATCTTTGGTTTCTCTTTTCTCACATCTCACATCCGGTTTCATCACCAAATTTTTTTCTCTACCTTTAAAAATGACTCAACATTCTATCCACACCCGATTTCATCCTCCATTTCTAGACTATTGCATAGTCTCCTTGCAAATCTCCTTTCTTTATTTTCTACAGTTGAATCTCTACTTAGGAGTCAGAGTGACCTGTTTTTGAAAAAGCATGTAAACTTCATTGTGACCCTCACGTAAACTTCATTGTGACCCTCACGTGCTCAAGGCCATTCTGTGGCTTCCCAACTCTAGAATGAAGCTCATACTCCCTACCCTGGCTTACAAGACCCTATCCATGGTCTTGCTTCTTCCTAAATCTCATATGACCTCATCTTCTGTAAACCTCCCTTGCTCACAGCAGTTCAGTCTCATTGGTCTTTTAGCTGTTTCTAGAGAAGCCTTTGTACTTACTATTCCCTCTGTATTGAATTCATTTTCTCTACATTGGTACATGGTTTATTTCTCCAGCTCATTCAGATCTGTGCTTAAATCTTGTTTCCTCAGAGAGGACTTCTCTATCTAAAATGTAAAAGCATTGCTCTCACCTACTCCACCCCTGGTCTGTGTATTGCACCATCCTGATTTATTTTTCATCGCGTCCCTTTCTTTGACCAGAAATTATTTGTTAGTTTATGTATTGTCTGACTACCACAGCAGAGGATTAACTTCAGGGAGGCAGAAACCTGTTTGTCTTTTTTTTTTTGTTATATACCCAGTATTTAGAACTGTTAGGTGC
Source organism: Chaetophractus vellerosus (assembly GCA_004027955.1). Classification (NCBI taxonomy): domain Eukaryota; kingdom Metazoa; phylum Chordata; class Mammalia; order Cingulata; family Chlamyphoridae; genus Chaetophractus; species Chaetophractus vellerosus. The sequence goes on along the minus strand of PVKH010044857.1, from coordinate 6,151 downwards.
ATAGTAGGTACTTAAATGAATAAAGGAATGATTATTGATTTGCTGTCTTACAGAATAACAAATAAATTGGTACTATAATAGAACTGTTAGATCTCACCTTCTCTGGGGTGGTGTTTACTACCTTTAAGTTATGAACAGCTGTCCTGTCACATATTCTGATTCACGGCTTTAAGTAGTAAGGTTGATTTGCACAGAGAATCTTGTGCATCATAGAAAGATCATCAGCAAGAGTGTTGTCTTCCTGTACTATCTTCATTTGGCATTCAGCAAACATTTATTGAATGCTTATTCTTAAATATACTGTGCAAGTTTCTATACAAAACACAGATCTCTGTCCTCAACATGTTCACTTTCTTGCAAGGTAGATTGATAAACAAATTTAAATTTTTGGAGCGCTGTTTACTTTTTTTAAAACAGGAGAATCTTGTGGTGCATTTGTTACAAATATTTTTTTTTGCTTCAGTATATCTAGACTATGCCTAAAATTCTTTATTTTTAATAAACATCTCATATCAGCCTTGTAAATAGACTAGGGGTTGTACTTTAGAGCAAACTGACTTTTCAGAATTCAAAAAGAATTGCCCTTTATCCACTTCATTTCTTATCGTTTCTATAGGATAATTACATTTAGTCATCAAGTATATTGCTTTTATGATTTTTAATTGCTAATTTAATGTTTAACATAAAAGTTGAACAAATGTTAAAAACAGACCATGTTGTTCATTAGTAAAACATAACTTAAAAATGTCAGTTAATATGATTTATACATTTAATATCCCAATAAAAATCCCAAAAGGATGTTTTTTTGTTTTTTTTTTTGAGGGATGAGTGGAACTAGATAAGCAGATTCTAAAGTTCATTTAGTGCAAGAAACAGGAAATATCATAAAAATTTGGAGAAAATCAATGAGAAAACACTACCCATTCTAGAGTTTAAAGCCCCAATAATTTAAAAAATCTGAATGACTAGATGAACTAATAGAACAACTTTGGATATCTGTTAGTTTAGCAGTACATATATGAATTTAACATCTGATTAAAGTGACATCTGGAATCATTGGGGGTAGGTGGAATTATTCAGTTAATATGTTGATAAAATTTAAAAAGTTCTGCATTACAAAAAAAAAACAAAAGACATGACAGATTGGGAAAAGATACATACAGCTCATCACAGAAAAAAGGTCCAGTCTCACTGTATGAAGAAGTAGTCCTGGAAATAAATGTAAAAGACCATAACCCAATGGATTATGGTCATACAGTTCATGGAAAAGGGATGAAAAATGCTTAATTTTATTCATAACAAAAGAATTGCACATTTAAACTCTACAGAGATACCATTTTTTAACCTAATAGGAAAAAATCCTAACGTTTGATAATACATTCTGGTGAGATGCTGAGGAAACAGATATGCTACTATATTGGTTATAGTATCAACTGATACAACTCCTACTGAAGTTATTTGGCATCAAATTTACTACCTTAAATACAAATATGACATAGATACCCTACTTCTAGGACTTTATTTTAGTGTTGTATTTGGAAATATATGGAATGACATATATACAAAGTAATTCATTGTGGCATTGTTTATAGTGGCAAAAGACTGTTAGAATTGAAGGGCCCATCAATAAGGGACTAGTTAAATAAATTTTAATTAATCCATGCATTAGAATACTAGATAGCTGTAAAGAAGAGTTAAGGAAATGTTCCACATACTAATATGGAGGGATGTTGGAGATACATTGTTAGTTTAAAAAAAGTCAAAATACGTAACAGTATGCATACTATGATCCTTTTTGTGTGGAAAAGGGTAAAATAAAAGTAGGAGTTTCTATTTCTTGAATCTGCAGAAAAAATTCTAGAAGGTTATGAAAGCAAATATCATTGATTCCCGAGGGACGTGGGAACTAGTGGGATGGGGAAAGATATACTCCTTTTTTGTAATTTCATTATTTTAAGCCATTCAAATATTAAATGATTTAATTTTAAATTAAAGTTTTCTTACCACTGGTGAATAAATAAAAATTGTATGTTGAAAGTCACTGATGCTCTTAAAAAAAATCCCCCCCTCTATATATACGTTTATGTATTTGTTTATGTTTAGATACACTTTTATATGCTTGTTTGTGATATTGGAGTATGTTCTTTGAAGTGACCAGTTAATATCAATCAGATCGTCTCAACAATTTGTAAGCTAAACTGTTAAAAATAGTTTGTTCTTCTATAGACTTCCTAATACATATTAGCCTTTTAAAATAAAGTGATTTTTATAAAACTTCTTTAAAACTTAATTTTTACTTGGGGGAATCACCATATAGAAAGTAAGAAATCAAGCAAACCTTAAGTATTTAACTTAGTATTTAATGTAAGTGTTCAAATATTCATCTTTTCATATGAATCTTTTTAAATCTTCAGCAACATCAGCCAGTATAGACCGAAGTGCCCCCCTAGAGATAGGTCTTCAGCGATCTACACAAGGTAAGTCTTGTCACGTATTTATATTGAACTTTCAAAACTCATTACAAAACTATGTATTTACTTCTTTTTTTCTTATAGTTAAAAGAGCTGCTGATGAAGTGTTAGCAGAAGCAAAGAAGCCACGAATTGAGGTAATGGAACTTTATTTTAAAGATGCCTCATGTTACTAAAATTGTGGTTGTGTAATAACAAGAATTCTGTCTTCATAGTTATCCTAGGAGTTTTTTTTTTTTTTTTCTGGAAAAATTGTTGTAGCAGGCAAAAAATGTGTACATATAGCTATTTGATTTTTGTACAAGTCCAAAATGAAAGGATTTATGGTTTCCAAAAATCACTAATGATGATTAGAATGTTATTCTATATTGTGTGAAAGTACAGTTGATTAATAATTAGCTCAAGCTGTAGTTTTGGCTCTCTCATGTACTGATTATGTGAGGACAAATCTCTTAATTTTCTTCACCTTTTATATCCTAATTGATGAAAGTATTGGACTAGATGAGGGCTTGGCAAACTTTTTCTGTAAAGGGCCAAATAGTGAATATTTTAGGCTTCATAGGCAATATAGTGTCTGTTGCAACTACTCTTCCTTGTTCTTGTGGTGCAAAAGCAGCTGTAAATAACGGGTAAGTGAACAGGTGTGGTTGTGTTCCAGTAAAACTTTACAAAAGCAGTGGCGGGCCATATTTGGCTTCATTACTCTGCCTACCACTGTAACAAGGTGGTGTAAGATTTGCTTCACTCTGAGGAGCAGTGAACATGAAGTGCTTATCATAGTTATTTCTTTAAAATATTAATATAATAGGTTATAGGTTTCTTATAGCATTTTATATCCAGCAAGGGGAATATTAATGTTTGTTAATATGGATAATTAACGTGAAGTAAAAGCCATAAAAGAAATGCAGTTACCTTTGTGTAAGAAAATTTGTTGATCAGCTAGTAGTATACTGCATTAGACAGTTAAACCTTTGGAATTTTAATTATATGGTTACGACATGATTTATATGAATTCATAACAAGCCCCTGACCAGGTACATGAAACTCCCCCCTCTGTGAAAATGGAGGATAGCATACTAGAGATACATTTAAAATTGAAAAATTGGGGCCGACTCGATAGCCCAGTGGATAGGGCACCGGCATACCACATGGGAGGCCCCGGGTTCGATTCCCGGGGACCTCTCCTAGCGGGCAGACCGCCTTGAGAATGGCAAGCCGCCATGGGCGGGCCGGAGCCGCTGTGGGCAGGGCAAGAAGCTGCCACGGACATGGCAAGAGCTGCCACGGGCAGGGCAGGTTGCCCGCGGATGGAGCGCAGCCAGCCACCTGTGAACTAACATCATTAGTGTTAACATTTTTGCAACCTATAAATCCTTTCATTTCAGGCTTGTATGAAAATCAAAATAGGTGTGTGTATACATTTTTCTGCCTGCTACATAATCAGCAAAAAATCTACCATTAAGGGTAAGAAAAAGGTAACTGTTGAAGGGAATGGGTTGGTTGGTAAGTACATACAGCAAAATTAGTGACAGATTTGATGGTAAAATCATGTATTAATGCTTAAATAATTAAGCATACACTGAGACATGAACCTGTTATTTTTTGGGTAATGATAACAGGATAATGAAGTCATTGTTATTACTCTGTGCCAGGTGATGTTCTAAGAAATTCATGTATATCAACTAATTTAATCCTTATCACAGCCTCCTGAAGTTGATAGTATTATTTCATTGCAGAAGCCCAGAGAGAATTAGTGACTTGCTGAGGTTTATATAGCCAGTAAGTTGCTGAGCCAGGACAGTCTGGGTGCAAGCCATTCCACTATACTGGGTACAAATTTTGTAGCAGTAATAGTGATGTTTTTATCTCTCCCATTATGAAAAGAGGTTTTGACACACTATGAACAAAAGATACCATTTATTTGGGAAAAACTTGAACAGTTCTTTGAAAAATTTCATCTTCTCAGCAATGCTAATTTGCTAGGATTCCAGTAACTTAAAAAATCAACAGGAAATAGCATAATAAAATTATTTCCAGAGCATATGTAGAGCTAAATTGAGTTACATAAACAGCTATATTATGTCAACAGTTTTCAATTCAGCAAATATATATTGAGGACCCGCAAGACACTATGCTAAGAGAGAGAAACTTGAGAGCAGAGATTTTGATTTGATTAAATTCTAGGCTGCAATTGTCTTTAAAATCAGCAGTCACCTAAGGAACTTGGGTAGTGTGCTATACTTTTATTATGAATGGCAAAACTATAAAAAATCTGCTGGAATAGTATTCTTACATTCATTTCAGCTGATATGTCTGTTTTAAGATTTTACGTGCCAGATAAATATTAGCGCGTGAACTAGAGCCCAGTATCTTTCTGGATCTTATGAATATACTAATGCTCTTTATACAGTTTCGTATTTTATTAGTATAGACACTGACTCTGGTCCTCAGTTTTCTCATTTGTAAAAATTTGAGTGTTGAATTATATCACTTAACAAATTTTGTTTTGCTTTTAAGCCACTAAACATTTTTCAGACTATATCTTACCTGAAATCCTAATATGTAAAGTAGGTAAAAGCTGAGCTTTCAAGGATGAATTCAGATAAGATCTGATCCCCTAGAGTTCTGAGGAAACTACTTTGAAAACCATTAAAGTTTCACTTCTATTGTTATGATCTGTGTTGAGAGATTCAGGACCTGTAACAACAGATGAAAAAAAATTTAGATACTAATGAAATCTTTGTGGTGAAGATTCCTCAAAATTTAGTTAGAAACTTTTCCAAAGAAAAGGAATTTTCTTTTGTCAGATGTCTTTCTACATAAAAGTAGCTATGCTATATTATAGGAACACTTAATCATGGGGGGAAAAATGATGAAATTTTTTTCACAACTTCAGTCAGTTTTGCTCTTGTGCAATCTTACATACAATTATTATTTTCTTTGTGCCACTGGAAGTTATCTTAAAGTTGACTTAAGGCCAGTGATACTGGGAACTTATATGTGAGAATGTTGGTAAGGAAATGTTATGTGCAGTGTTTTGTTTTTTTTTTTTCCTACTAAAAATTAAATACACTTGAAAAATACTCAATAATCAGTGATTATTTCAGGATGAAGAGTGTGTGCGCCTTGATAAAGAGAGATTGGCTGCTCGTTTGGAGGGTCACAAAGAAGGGATTGTACAAACTGAACAGATTAGGTAAGGATTTCTTTAGTAGAAAGTAGACAGTTGGGAGTAAGTTTAAAAGAAGATGATATGTGGACATGTTTTACGATAGGGGGGTTGGAAGCCATTTTGCTAATCATGCTTTCTGAAAAGCCTTCTCTTCTTTCTGATTCTATTACTATATTTGTCTTTCCTTTTTAAAATCAATTCATAATCCAAGCCTCTAATTTTGTCATGTAATCTCTTAGTGATTTATAACAAACTTTTTCTGTCAAGTGCCACGCATTAAATATTTTTGGCTTTGCTTGTTATACAGTCTCGTGGAGGTCAACTACTCAGTTCTTCTTTGGTAGGAAAAGCAGTCACAGGCAATACATAAATTGCATGGACATGGCTGGAGTTGGCCTGTTCATTGAGGTATAACTAACATACAGTAAATTGCACATATTTAAAGTGTACAAGTTTTCATGTGTGTCTGCATCTATAAAACCATCATAATGAAGATAATGAACATAAC
>PVKH010044856.1:0-10561 GCA_004027955.1 Chaetophractus vellerosus | reverse complement strand
TGGCACAGACCGAATAATCTGAAGTCTACTGGGACAACTGAGGTCTACTTTGACCTGCACTGCAAAGATTGCTGCCCACACCTGCAGTTCCTTCCCCACCCCAGGTAGGGGAAAAAGGGGTGTGAAGCTTCATCAGTCTCTCTGGGCAACTACAGTCTAGGCCTGCATGAGTTGGATTATTCCACACAGCTGTGGCTCTGTCCCTACCCCTGGCAAAGGAAAACATTGGGAAAAGCTTCATTGGTTCTTGGGGCAATGAGGGCAGCTTGAGCCTCCACAGCTTATAGCACCAACCACATCTTTGCCTCCTACTACACAATCAGCAAGGGAGAAATGGCAGGAAGCCCTAAACTAAAGAGAAAAACTGCACCCAGAATAAATACTCTAGTAAATAAGATGCCAAGACACCAACAAAAAATTAAAATCCACACCAGAAACAGGAAGCTATGGCCCAGTTAAAGGAACAAGATAAGCCTCCAGATGGCATAAAGGAGTTGAGACAACTAATCATAGACATTCAAACATATCTCCTTAATAAATTCAATGAAATGGCTAAAAAATTAAGGATATTAAGAAGACATTAGGGGGCCAGCTGTAGCCCAATTGGTAGGGTGCTGGTTTACCACATAGGAGGCCCCCGGTTTGGTTCCCGGGGCCTCCTTGAGCAGGCAGACCGCCTTGAGAAGGCAAGCTGCCACGGGCAGGGCAAGCCGCCGTGGGCAGGGCAAGCCGCCACAAGCAGGGCAAGCTGCGAGCAGGCAGACCGCCATGCAGTGAGCTGACTCGGTGGGTCGCCGCAGCGGGGGGAGACAAGCGGACACAGAAGAACTAAAAAATGAACACAGCAAGAACAATCAGAAGGGGGGGTATGTAATAAATAAAAAATAAATCTTAAAAAATAGAGAAGACATTGGATGAGCACAGAGAAGAATTTGAAAGGAAACATAGAAAAATAGCAGATCTTATGGGAATGAAAGGTACAATAAATGAAATGAAAAAATACACTGGAATCATATAATAGCACATTTGAGGAGGCAGAAGAAAGGATTGGTGAGCTTAAAGAAATGGCATCTGAAAGTGAACATACAAAAGAACAGAGAAGAAAAGATTGGAAAAACTTGAACAAGTTCTCAAGGAAATAAATGACAGCATGAAACATATGTGTCATGGTTGTCCCAGAAGGAGAAGAGAAGGGAAAAGGGGCAGAAGGAATATTTTAAGAAATAATGGTAGAACATTTCACAACCCTATTGAAGGACATAGATATCCATGTCCAAGAAGCACGACTTCACCCATCCGAAAAAATCTGAATAGACCAACTCCGAGACACATACTAATCAGAATGTCAAATGCCAACGAGAAAGAGTAAACTCTGAGAGCAGCAAGAGAAAAGCAATACATAACATATAAGGGATACCCAGTAAGATTAAGTGCTGATTTCTCACCAGAACCCATGGAGGCAAGAAGGCAGTGGTACGGTATATTTAAGATACTGCAAGAGAAAAACTTCCGACCAAGAATCTTACATCTGGCAAGACTGTGTTTCAAAAATGAGGGCAAGTTTAGAATATTAACAGATAAACAGAAATTGAGTGAGTTTGTAACCAAGAGACCTTGCTTTGCAGGAAATACTAAAGGGTGTGCTACAGCCTGAAAAGAAAAGACAGGAAAGAGAGGCCTGGAAGAGAGTCTAGAAATGAAGATTATATCAATAAAAGTAACTAAAAGTGTCAAAAGAGTGTTGACAATCAAATATGACAGATAAAGCCTAAATATTCAGGAATAAACTTAAGCAATGTTGTAAAGCACTTGTATTCAGAAAACTACAGCTCATTGTTAAAAGAAATTTAAAAAAGACCTAAAAAATTCGAAGAACATTCCACGCTTATGGATTGAAAGACTAAATATCATTAAAATGTCAATTCTACTCAAATTGATGTACAGATTCAATGCAATCCTGATAAAAAATTACACCAGCATTTTAAAAATAAATGGAAAACATGATTATCAAACTTATTTGAAAGGGGAAGGGGTCCTGAATAGCCAGAAACATCTCAAAAAGGAAAAGCAAAGTTGGAGGACTCTCATTTCCAGTCTTTAAGTCATATTACCTAGCTACAATGGTAAAAACAGCATGGTAGTGGCATAAAAACAGGCACACAGACCAATGGAACAGAATTGATGGTTAAAAAACAGACCTTCACATTTATGGTCAAGTGATTTTTGACTAGCCTGTCAAACCCACCCAGCTTGGGCAGAACCTTCCATTCAACATATGGTGCAGAGAAAACTGTATATCCATAGCAAAAGAAGGAAAGAGGACCCCTACTTCACACCACATAGAAAAATTAACTCAAAATGAATTTAAAAATCTAAATATAATAGCAAGAACCAGAAAGCTTCTAGAAGAAAATGTAGGAAAATATCTTCAAGATGTGGTGGTAGGTGGTGGATTTTTAAAGGATATAGGAGAACTGACATGGATTACTGATATTTAATGTACATAGACGTTTTAATTAGCTTTACTGTAAAAGTGTGGAAATGTACCGAGTTGATGGTAACACATTATAGTGAGTAACAGCTGGTTTATTAATGGGGATGTGGCTGAAAATGGTAGTCTAGGGATATAAATGCCAAGTGACAGAAAGCTAGAGAATAATCTAGGGACTGAATAGCACAGTGAACCCAGAAGTGGATGAGAATTGTGGTTGATGGTACAGATGCAAGAGTGTCCTTTGTGAGCTAGAGCAGATGTACATCACTATTGCAGGGTAGTGGGAATGTGGAGAAGCATGGGAAAAATACAACTGGAGTGACCTATGGACTATGATTGACAGTAATAATATAATATTCTTGCATCTATGCCAAAGATGTACTGTGTTGATAATGGAGTATGGAAAATGTGTGCCAAATGTATGCTATGGACCTGGAATAATCAGATGATATTTTCTCATAATCTGTAACAAATGTTTGACCACGGTGTGGTGGGTTGATAGAGGGGTGTTGTTTGGGAATTCTGCATATGTGCAGGATTGTTTTGTCAGTATACAACTTCTGTCATAAAAATATATTTTAAAAAATACTAATCAGGTGAGTTGGGGGAAAATACACCAAATGTAAGATAAGGACTATAATTAGTAGTAAGATTTTGACAATATTCTTTCATAATTTGTAACAAATATCTCAGGACAATGCAAGGTGTTGGTGGAGGGTTGATGTATGGGACCCCTGTATAATGTTATGAATGTTTGTAGTTCACAACTATTGCTATATTCTTACTGTTTATGTATGTCATGTATGAGTGATATACTTCAATAAATTAAAAAAAAAACTTTGTTGAAAGAGCAAACAAACCATCAAACCAATTCTGTCATGTGCCTTACTCCCCACCCCAACCCCTCTTTCTTTTCTTGATTCGGCAAAACTATTCATTCAATAGTCTTTTTGGTGTGGAAGTCTTGATTAAATTGGCTCTGCTGCTGCTTCTCATTGGAACTCCAAAGCTTCATTCTTATGCTGTACCAGTCACCAAACAGAGATCAGACACACCCTGCCTCAATCCCCAGTCTGAACAGATCCCTGACACTTCTTGGAGCACTTTAACACAATTATCAATAGATGTCTAATTTGTAATGGAAGTAGCATATTGTGTGCATTTTTACAGTTCAACTCAGTTCTGAAAAAAACAAAAAAAACACAAAACCCAAAATATCCAACTGTTATCTTCCCAAAGCTAAGGAAGTGGTTGAATTTCCCTTTTCTATGGCATTTTGTTGAAAATTACATATGTCTTAAGTGTTCCCAAGAAATAACAGTTTAAATTCAATGAGCCCCTAATTCCTTTTAACTATAAAATTCCCAAAACATTCCCAACCACTAATTGTGGAAATTGATGGATAGATCAGAATCTATTTTGCAAGGGACCATTATAGATGAGAACATTGTGCCTTGCAGGTGTTGCCTGATGTACTAAGACCACACAGTTATTCCAAGGCAGGATGCAGTTTAAAAGTCTCATGTTCTAATTTCAAGTGCAGTTTTTCAACTGCCTTTCTGAAACCCTTAGACATGTTTCTTTTTCCTTGAATTGTATCTTTTATCCTTTCTGAGGATGTAGGGAACTATAGAGGGGAAAAGTTTTCCAAAAAAGAGGTCAAATTCAATAGTATCGAAAGAGGACAAAAGTGCCGGAATGAACATTTACCACAGATTTTTAGAACTGCAGGAAGAAAGATGTTGCTAACTTTCAAGGGACCGAGTTCCCATGGATGGGGCTAGTGGTAGTAGAAGTCAGATTACAAGTACATGAGGAAAGGATCAATTGTAAAAATGTGGATGTTGCAGGTCCAACTGATGTGGTCAATTGAGGTGGACCGAAGGGAAGATGAAAGAAGATAGGTCTCAAGGAAAAGGTCCCAAGGTTCTCAGAAAATTTCCCAGCAGCTAAGTATGAGCTAGAATGTGGGCAGCTGGAGTCTGTAGAAAGCCACCTTTTTCTTCCTTTTATTTCTCTCTAAACAATGGTGAGGTCAATATACCTAACACTCTGTCAGGTGTGAAAGAGGTTATCAAACCACTTTGAGAAGGGGAAAAAAACTAAGTTCTCTTCCTCTTCGTGCAACATCTTTTTGAGAATTGGGGATGGACGCACTGTTCTCCACCCGATGCCTCCCATGGAGGTTGCCACCTGAGCCAAGGGTAGACAGCGGGTTCTGGCGCCCTGCGCCATCTTCCTTTTACCACCTTTACCACCACATGCAGGCCCCTGAACCCTGCAGGTGAGCCCCAGCGCCACAAAGGGTCTTTGGCTTTAAAATATCCATCTTTAAATAAAGTGTGAGAATTCTGATAGCCCAGCCAGGGGCAGTATCCCTTCCTAGAGACTGCATTAATTTGAAGCCTTAGGCCCTAAGGTTTGGAATCTACCTGCCTGCAGAAATGCTGTCAAGAGGCGTAGACACCTAGCGGTGACTGCTAGCCTTGGCAAGAAGTGGAGAGCCATACACCTTCTCTGGCTCCTGTGTTTCAGGATTTTGCTGACACAAAGAATGTCCTATCTGGTATTTGGCTGATCCAAGGAGCTTTCCTCTATTTGTTTGAGCAGCAGGACTTGATTGGACAGACCTGCCTTGATATTTTCATGTCAAGGAAGACAACTGTCAAGGAGTCAACTTTAACTTATTTTTGTATTTGTCTTATACATGTGTCTGATTCCAATATGTGCATTCCAATAAAAATGGTTTAAAGCAAACAAATAAATATCAATGTGTAAGGTATGCATTTGGATGACTCACAAATAAAAAGTCACTTAACAACAGCTTACTTGGGAATCACTTAACATATTTTACTTTTTATTTAGATGCTGTAGTAACCCAATAAGCAGGCATTATGATTAACCCATTATACAGATAAAGAAACCAAAGCATCAAAAGTTTAAGTAACTTGCCTAAAATTATATAGTTGGTAGACTCCAAGTAATCTGATTCCAGAACTTAAGCTCTCAATGACTGCAATATTTGTTTGCAGTTTGTTGTAAAGCTTAAACCCAATAGGATGGCTGAGATGGGTACAGTCAGGGCTATATTAGTGAGAGGAGTCAGTCTAGCTGTCCACTCAGTCATAGAGTAAGGGAAAAGCAGCCCCTCACACCTGGGAACTGGCTTGGCACTAGCAGTGAGGCTAAGATGTTCTCCTGTTAAATACAAATATTTTCACAGAACACCAACATCAGACAAGATCACTCTTTGACCATGATGGATCAAGACAAAACATTACCACTCCATAATCATTTCTGAAAACAGATTTTTAAAATGACCACTATAAGTGATTTCTGCTGCTTGGCCAATTACAGCTGTAGCCCCACTTCATTCTTCCCACCTTCTAGATAAAGTAAACAAACCTGAGCCAGGACCTGCTTTTTTAATGCATTTGAGCTAAGAATGGTGTTAACATTTTTTCTTTTTTTTTATTTTAAAAGAAGCTTTAGATTATATAAATGTTACATAAAAATTATAGGGGATCCTCATATGCCCCATCCCTTCCCCCTACCACACTTTCCCATATTACCAACATCCTCCATTAGTCTAGTACCTTTGTTACAATTGATGAACCCATATTGAAGCATTGCTACTAACTGTGGACTATAGTTTGTATTATAGTTTACACTCTATCCCACATAGTTTTGTAGGTTATAATAAAATATATAATGGCCTGTATCTGTCATTGCAATGTCATATAGGACAATTCCAGTGGCCCAAAAATGCCTTCATACAACACCTATTCTTCCCTCTCTCTCCCCTCAGAACCTCTGGTGGCTACCGCTTTTACATCAATAATAAAAGTTCTTCTATTGCTATAATAATAATGTCTATAATAGAATGATAGTAAGTCTACTTTAGACCATTATTCTTCCCCAATCTTGAGGATTTAGGGATGGTGATGCCCACTCTGTTTCTAATTGAGAGGGAGCTTAGGTCCAATGGGGCAAATGGATGGAACTGTGTTTGCAGATGCAGACACTCTCTGTTACTTGGGATGGGTGTTGTCTATCATCATCTCCTTGGTAATTGTCCTGGGTGAGTCCAATGAACTAGAGAGTTGGTGTTGCAACTCTGCTGAGATTCAGGGCTCAACTGGCACATGAACGGGCCAAAGATTTAAGTCTCTGGGACATATACTTAAAAAGTATAGTGCTAATTATAGGTTTGAATAAAGGGGCCAGAAAAGCCATGTGTAGGGAAACTATAAATGAGTCTAACTCTGTTATACTGGGGAGCATAAATTGCAGACTAAGACCCATTGACAGGGTGCTGAATTCCTGAGCTTGTCTGCCCTGCTTATAGTGTGTGGATGTCTCTAGAGCCCTCAGGAGCCCCACTGTTTGAGGCACTGTTTACTGTGGCAGTCAATGAGATCCAGCTGAGATATGCATAAGTGTAACCTCTGGAATGACCTCCCAACTCACTTAGAAATCTCTAAGCCATAAAAACTCATTTGTACTTAATACTTCCCCTTTTTGGTCAAGGTTTTTTTTCCAGAAGCATTGCTAGTTGGTGCTTGGTAATAATCCCTCGGTGCCAGGGAGGCTTATCCTTAGGAGTTATGCCCCACACCAGTGGGAAGGTAATGCATTTATATGCTGAGTTTGGCTTAGAGAGAGGCCACGTTTGAGCAACAAGGAGGCTTTCAGGAGATAAATCTTAGGCAGTATATAATACTAGACTAAGTTTCAATTTCACAAGAAAAGGTTCATAAGTACAATCATCAATATTAAGGGCCTGGTGTATGGGCTGTCTTCTTTCACTAGGCACTGCCCTTGTACTTGGGGGATTCTTGCTGTTCTATTAGATAATGTAGCAGGGCTACCCAGGATGGGAACTCAATATTCTTTCGGTTATTGTGTGGGTCTCCACCCACCAAGACAATGCCCCTTGAACATTTGAACATATTCATATGCCTTAGAGGCATGCCCCAAGTGCACCCCTCCCCACACAGCCCGCCATCACCAACACCCCGCACCAGTGATCCTTCCCTGCCACACTTGTGACCCTTCTGTGAACCAAAACCTCTCCAAGAATGAAGCCAACAAAATAACCAAATAAAATTAATAAGAAAATGAAATAATAGTTTTTAAAATGTTAACATTTCTAAAGATTTGGGTGAAGGGAGAGGGAACCAAAGAAGACTATGTTAAAGAGACCATACGTAGCCCACTAAGCCTAAAATATTTTCAGTCTGGCCTTTTACAGAAAATGTTTGCTGATCCCTCTTCTAGATAAAAACTAATGTACCAAATGATAGAATTACACTTGTTTCCCGACATCATCCCATCCATAGAAAAACCCAACATTCTGGAACACTAACAAAATTACCTAACACAAACCCAAATCCTACTAAGGATACCCTCTTACAGAGATAACACACAAATCCCAATAGTGTGTGGTCTGTATAGCAAACAGTCAATAAAACCCAACTTTGACAAAAAGTGCATTAAGAACAGAGGTCCATAAACCTGGGCCAAATCCAGTCCATGCCCTCTTTTTATATGGCCCTCAAACTAATAATGTTATTTATATTTTCAAGGTTTGTTTCAAAGCCAACCAACCAACAAACAAGAAAAGAATATATGAAAGAGACCATATTTGGCCCACAAACCCTGAAATACTAATTGACCATTCACAGAAAAAAATTGCCAACCCCTGGTCAAGAACTGTGAAGAGTATGAGATTTTATTCTACTTGGCAAGCTGACAAGTTAGTTCTTCATGGATGCTGACAAAAGATACAAGACTCTTGGATCAGAGATGGACTATATTATTGACATCAGTAGCTAGGGTGTCAAACATTTTCAATGGTTCCCTGAGCCCCAGTTCCAAGGAGATGTGGAGAGCTACATGACACCAGTAAACACAGTAGGTTACTTTATAGAAGAGGAACCAGGGCCAAGTGTCAAGCACTTTTAAAGCAAGCTGTAAACATTGTAGCAAGCAGCAATCAAGCCAGGTCCTCACACTCAGGGAGGAAACACTTGCAAGGTAGTCAAGCTGTGGTTGCCACAACTTATTTAATAGCTTATGTGACTAGCTACAGAAACTGTGCAGGAACAGGAGATGGATAAACTTTGCAGTCTGGGCCACTCAGTGAGAACATGCAAGTATGCTCAGGGCCCTCACTTCTGCAGACTGGGACCCTTGACTCTATAGGATGGACATCTCAAATTTTTCATGTACCCTCCTGGTCCAGGCCCTCAGTGGGGAGGTAAGTTTATGCTGACTTGAGCTCCAATATATTGGGGTCCTGCATAATGGATTTTATTTTGTTTTTCTAGGAATAAGTTTCCCTGAGATCCTTTGGTTAGCTGGTCAGATTTTATATCGCTCCTTGGTGAAATTGTTTTTTAGCTTTCTCCTATGATATGTCTAGTAGTTTATAAGAGGCTAAATCTCTAGGAAGAGGGTAGGCATAGGCTATCCTTGTGCTGGCTTTGGGGAATGAGGAGTTCAGAAGTTTTCCTTAGACCAGAATCCTTTGAACCATCTTTGCCTACTTTTGACAAGAACAGGATAGTTCATTTGAGAAGTGTTTTAGAATAAAAAAGGAAGACACTCTCAAGAAGAAACCATCTTGTCTATGAGAGTGAGAGATCAATTTATTTAAGGTAAGAGATAACCCCTCCTTTGTGCCCATAATTTGAAGATCAATAAGTGCTGGCTTTTTAATTGCATGCCTAGATAAAATTGTCAAGGGCCTGAGTTATTCTCTAAACCAGCTATGATAATACTCTTTTGAGTATGTACATGTCAAAATGGGTATTTCTGCATCTAAATTTTTTTCTCCTCTCTTTGCAGAGAAAACATATTTTGCTTTTAACAGTGATAATTTCATATTTGCTGAAGGTGGTTACTTCTCATTTGGTTCTGTTTCTCTTCTCTGTTTTTGCATCACTTGGAAAACCTAAAGATTAACTAATCAAAACTAAAGATCATTTGGGGGAAGCAGATATGGCTCAAGCAATTGAGCTCCTGTCTACCACATAAGAGGTCCTGGGTTTGGTTCCCAGTGCCTCCTGGAAAAGATGAGCAAGGCATTGAGCTGGTGTGATGGGCAGGCCCAGTAAGCTGACACAACAAGGTGACGCAGCAAGTATACACAAAGAGGAAAGACAATGAGAGACACAACAAAGCAGGGAGTTGAGATAGCTCAAGTGATTGAGTGCCTCTCTCCCACATGGGAGTTCCCAGGTTCAGTTCCCGGTGCCTCCTAAATAGAGGATGGGCAGACACAGAGAGCATACAGCAAATGGACACAGACAGCAGACAGTGAGTGCAAACAACAAGGGGGGGTCGGGGATAAATAAATAAAATGAATCTTTAAAAAAAGAAAAAAATCATTTGGTCATTATGTGCTCACTCTAGGAACACCTAGCTCAGATAAACTAAGAGAGGAAAAAAAAGTTGGCAAACTCTTTGTATTCATTTTGTGAACCCTGAAAAGTATATTTACAGAATAGCTCTTGTTACCATAGTTAGAAGATAAGAAGAAAAAGCCTTAGTTCCAGGATAAAAGAAGAGCTTTTGGCATGATTCAGTCTTTAAATTTTAATTTACCATATGAAAATAAAGTCAGCACATTATTTTGTATTGTACAGGATCAGGGTTAAACTTCTAATGATTTAAAGTTCCTAATTTCCTATGTTGGTTTATGCATTAAATTATCATTTCTATAACATTTCTGTAAGCTTAATATTACAGATATAACTGTATTCAACTATATCAAATGGTGATAGCAGATTTCTTTTTTCCCCCATATAATATGTTTTGGTCAGCCACAGGTGTGCCTTTTGAAATACACCAAAATTGGTCGATCTTTATAAAGGGTATTTATTTGGGGTAGAAGCTTACAGTTACCAGGCCACAAAGCATAAATTTCTTCCCATACCCAAGTCCACGTGTTGGAGTAAGATGGCTGCCGACGTCTCCAGGGTTCAGGCTTCCGGGTTCCTCTGTTCCCGGGGCTGTGTTTCTCTCCGGGCTTAGCTTCTGTTTCCTTCACGAGTTCAGCTG